>PVJA010021708.1:0-26218 GCA_004027025.1 Myocastor coypus
AAAAAAAAAAATTTAGTATGCTGAGCAAATACCAGTGTCTATTCTTGGTGCCTAGGTTTTTAGGAGGCCGAGAGTTGACAGCTGGCTCTGTCATGATGTTAGAACACTGTGTGAATTGGAGGAAAGGGGGATTCTAGCAGGGGTACTCCTCCTTAAGCCTCGTCATTTCCCCATTGTGCCTTTGTCTGTGTGGCTTATTTCTAGACTATTTTATATATGATATCTGTCTATCTCACCAGTGAGCTTAAAATAAAGCTACATAGCAGGCATAAGGTTTAGGTAGGATTGTAAGTTTAGGCCCAGCCTGGTCACTTTAGTCAGGTAGCAAGATTCAGTTTCTAAGTAACAAAATTAGAAAATGCTACAGAGGCAGCTTGGTATGAAAGCCTGTGGTTCATTCTTAAGTGCTGAAGGGGTGGCAGTATCTTTATATATGGTGGTCTTTCAGGCAGATGGAATAAATGCTGCTATGGAGGCAGGGCTAGTCTTTGACAGAAAAGCATAGTCACTAGGGAAGGCCAGGGAAGTTAGACATTTAACAACATAAAGGTGGTTGTTAAATTAGCAAAATTAGCTTAGCGATTTATCAGTCCAAGCTTTAGTTTATTTGACCTGCTTTCCTCTGTGATCCCCAGAGACTTGTTTTAGTTCTTATTCAGTCTGCTAATGATGTTTCAGGTAACCTTTTCCTCCCTCCATGCCAGAGCTACTGGAGAGATTCAAAAACATAATAATTCTTAACTAAGCTTTATTTAAGTTCAGGCAACAAGTTGTTTTTATGTGTAACTATCAAATGTTAATATTTTAAGGGTTTTTGGAAACTATTTGGTATAATTTTAAATGTTCAGTTAGTTCAAATCTGTTATATCGTTAAATAGCACTAGAGTGTTATCTAAAATATTAGACTCTACTATATCAACAAACAAAACCATTTGTATCAATATTTCATATGTCAAAGATATACTTTATTCTCTAAAGAAACAACCAATCCTGAAGTCATTTTAAAGGTAAAGTATATGTGATCACTAAACAGAAGAAAATAGAGATAAGAAAATGTAAAATCACATACATAATCAATGCACCCTAAAACAATGCTACCACGAAATAATGCTACTGTAACTGTGGTCTGATTTTTTTTTTTTTTCTCTTGGGCAGATACAATTTGCAAAATGATTTTGCAAGATGCAATTCATTTATATCATTTTCAGATGAGAGCCTATAGCATCTCTTGCTGGTTTTGATAAATTAACCTGCAGGAATAGTAGCTAATAGTAGTAATATTTGCCACTATATTACATGCATAGGATATCAAGTCTTAGAAATGATATGCAGCAAGTTTTATCTACAGGTTTAATACAAGCATTGCATTCGGTAGGGTTTGACATCTTCTGTACTACACTAAGTCATTTCTCAATGAGAGAAATGACTTCCTGTAGCATCTCTAAGGCTGGAACAACTTTAGTTATAGAGGTGTTAGAACTCTTGGAGGACTTTCGAAGACCAAATATCTAAACTCTGTACTTCAAAAGTGCTTGTCAAAAAAGAGTAAACAAAGTTATATTTTTCAAGTGGCATTAGAAAATATTCAAACACTGAGCAATTGATGTATGAACTGTATTATACTTTTTTAAAATGGAAGATGGAAACTTGTTTTGCTTATATAACTACACTGTCATTGAAAGTGAAAATTTCCTATAGACATTTTCTTTCTGACTTTCTTAAATACCCATTAAGAGAAAAACTTTGAAAATTTCAAAATAATATCAAACAACTATTATTCAATCTTGGTCAGTCATTCTCACTTTATGATTTTTGTTCAACTAGATAATAAAGTTTTAGTCCGTGGTCATGACCTCTTCTGCATCTGAATGAAAATGAGTTCTGAATCATTCCCTTGATCCATCGCCACTGTCTGGCTTTCGTCTCTGTGTAGTCCACGTAGAGGGCTGTCATCACTCCTTCTTGGAAGCTTCAGTGGCTGAGCCTGACTGGGGCACATCTACCCACGAAGCAGTGGACTGACACTTGCAGTGGACAATCATCTATCCTGTTGCTTCAGCAGAGGCTTTTGAAAAGCAGGAGAGAACAGAAATCTCTACAGGTGACAAGACTGAAGAACGGTGTGTGTCACTATCACATTATTCAAAAACATCAAGAATGAAGACAACAAAATAATTCAGGGCAGGCACAAGAAAAATGATTCTAAAATAATTGTTAATATTTTTGGAAAGAATCAGAAACGTTTTTTGAGCACAAGTGTCCTAGTTAAAAGTCAGGGTCTTCCTTATATAACCTAAGTAATGAAGGTGATAATTTACCTGAATAAAATTATTCTAAAAAAGAGTACACTGTGGACTAAATACTCAATAGCTCAGTGAGCTAAAGCACCTTCTTGGTCAAGCAAAGGGACCAGGGTTCGATCCCCAGCTTGGGGTGCTGGCCCTGCTCCTGGGGAGCTCTTAGACAGCGACTGAGACTGGATCAGGTGGCGCGCTCCTGTACTTAGGAGGCAGAAAAGAAGAGGACCACTACGAGTCCGATCTGTGTAGTGAGGTCCTGTAAATCCTGAACTAAATACATTTTTAAAAAATAAGAATAATCTTTATTATTATTATTATTATTATTATTATTATTATCATCTTCATGAAGACTTTTTTTCTGCATTTTTAGGGAAGGGTCTACAGGGTGTTCAGGGCCTCACTACCAGATTGGACTCATAGCGATCTGCCTGTTCACAGCCTCCCCAGAGCTGGGAGTACAGGTGCATGTCACCACGCCCAGTCTCAGTTGTCTCTCAGCCTGTCCGGGGGGCAGGGCCTGGACAAAAGGCTGGGGATTGAACTCTCAGGCTTTGGGCCTGCATGCAGGCACTTTAGTCTGTTGAACTCTTTGGCTGGCCCTCGTGAAAACTCTTTATTTCTGAATTAAGTTAGAAATACGGAGCATATGGTAAAAACTATTTTATTCTTTCTAGCACTTTGGTTGCCTATAATGAGTAAACATGCTCAACCTCAAAGTATTTAAAGGGAGGTAAAATTTTAAAAAATAGTTTTGATGAGGTTTCTTTTTAATTAAAGAATTATTTTAGAAGAGATAATTAAAAATTAGCATAGAACAGTGGTTAATATAATTGAATAATAGAATTGGTTTGTGAAGACAGTTAAAAACTGTAGCTTGCTACCTATGTTCATGGGAGTCAGCATGATAATTTAAAATGACACATAGAGAAAAAAAACACTATAAAAATAAAAAAAAAAAAACTTAGTTCTTTCAAAAGTGAGGGATTTTTATTGATTTTTTTAAATTTATTTTTTTCTTGTTTCAGAACCTTTCTTTGTTTATTCATTTTTATGGCTGGCTCAGCCCGCCCCAAGGGCTGGCGCAGCATGTAGTGCTGGGGATCGAACCGCAGTCCCTGAAGCTGCCCAAGGTTTCCCGCGCAGGCGCTTTAGACCACTGAGCCATCCCACCGGGCCCCTTTAGTGATTTTTTTTAAATCTTTTTTAAATTTTATTTTTTATCTTTTTATATATGAGGTACAGAGTCTATAGGGTCTCACTACACAGACTGGAGTTGAACCTAGTCCCTATGTCTGTCTAAACAGGTGCTTTAATCTGCTGAGTTATCTGGTAGGCCCTGGATTTTTTCTTTTTAAATCCTAACCTACCACAGATATAAAACAGGCAGCATGAATTCAGCAAGTTGCTCAGATGTAGTTTACAATCCCTGTCAAGTGCAAGAGATAAGGGCAAAAAGTAATTTTATTACCTCTTCTTATGAACAGGGTAGGTATACAGAAAATCATTCATTATCTTAAGAGGAAAATACAAATTTTAAACTTCTATTAGTATGATTTAGATGGAAGAATGAGTATTCACATACTTTTTTAAGTGATATCACCTATCAGAAAGAGCAAAATTGCTCATGTTTGTCTTCAATTAGGAGGACATTACTCTATCTTTAGAGTAATTATTTGTCATTATTGTAAGCAGAGGAAGTGAATTCTGTCTTCATGCTTTCTACAACCTTTCACTTTAATTCAGATTTTATTTTCACTCCTTCCCATTTGTAACAAGGCATTTATCGCTAAACAAAATTATTCTTTGACATAGAAATTACATCCCCTACTTTTCATAAATTTCTCATTCATATGACCGTCCTAACAGGGTCTTATACATATTAATTTTTAGCCCACAAAACTTTTATTTGATCAAGATCTTGGGCCGGGCATGGTGGCACATGCCTGTAATCCCAGCACTCGGGAGGCTGAGGCAGGAGGATCAGTGCGAGTTCGAGACCAACCTGGGCTACAAAAGTAGCTCAAGGCCAGCCTGAACTGCACAGTGAGACCCTGTCTCAAAAAGACAAAAAAAAAAAAAAGATCTTGGTTGAGACCTATCTCTAACACATAAGCTTTCTAAAGACAAGTAAAGCTCACGAGGACGTAACAATAATAATGATGCCCAGAAAGTAACATTCATACTTCACTTTTATCAAAGTAGCAAAAAGAATGAGACACATTTACTTCAATAGGCTAGAAGTAGAGCTGCTTTACAAGAATTTTGATGTAATTTTTTTTATAATTTTGTTAAAATGCATATTTATTATTAGGGGAAAATTGTGTAACACATAAACTTGCATGTGTGTATGCACATATATTTGTGTGTGTAAAATTCTTAGTATGCAATTTTGTAAGGTTCAATATCACTTAAAATTATCAAAGTATAATTTATTTATATTTTAGTACTGTTAATTTTATACAAAATCACAAATATAGCTAAGAATCTTAGATATTTTAATTGACACAATATATAAAAATTCTTCATGGTAGAAAAAAATTTAATATCTTAAATGAAGTTTTACTGAACATCAGTTTACATTTTTCTTGACTGCTAGCCTTGTATAGAGGTAACACTAGCTTACTTGTACAGTGCAAGAGTATAAGAAATTAAATAAGATGTTTTGTTTTGCTGTAAGATGTTTTTATATCTGGTCTAGTAATGATTATCTTACTCCAAATTCAACGTTGTATGTAACATAATATAATAGCACTTTTTAACTCAAAGGCAACATTTTAGTCTAATGGATAGCAATATTCCTTATGTAGGAGATATTTCCAAATCATACAATGAGAAATAAAATCTTTTTTTCTGAGTCATAGATTAGAATTTATAGAAGTTGCCATTTTCTTTCATAGTTTTGCACACTGTCAAAGTGCGCACAGAGCCCAAAGGTCACACTTGCCTGATTTCCAAGGTCTTTCTGTTTCCTAGTAATAGATAGTATTACATAACTAAAGCTGAGGGCAGTGTAAAGGCTTTATGACTTCCACAGAAGGACAGATCCCATCTCTGGTTTTCAGAGACCATGGGCCAACTAGACCTAAGAAAGACCCTCAGGCACCATGACTACCAAGGGGAAAGAGGAATCAGCTGGCAGGAAGCCACGTTATATCCAAACTTGGTCAACTTTCAATACAAAAGTAAAACTAACATAATCAGAAGTAAAAGTTTGATTGTTACTTGGGATCTATTTTAGGCATAAAAGTGAAAAGTAGCTGAAGCCCAAATCTCTCCTTTGCCAACACCATTAAGACGGTTTAAGTAAATCTCCAGATCTTTCAAGGGAAAAATGAACAACTGGCAAAGATAATTTTCAAACAGTGGAAATGTAACTGTCTTATAGATATGAATAAAGTATGTGCTCAAGATTAATAATGAAGGAATCAATAACTTAGAAAAGCTGGCTACTGATTTTTATAGATTTTCTGAATAAGATTAGGGTGGCAAGCTCGGCAATTTAAGCACCTCCTTGGTGAGTGCAAGGACTGGGATTTGATCCCTGGTACTGCATGCTGTGCTGACCCTGGGCACACAATGCAAGCCAGCGAAACTGGACATTGTGATTTACTGCTGGAATCCCAGTGCCATAGAGGCTGAGACAGGAGGATCACTGCGACTCCGAGATGTGAGACCCTGTACCAAATAAATAATTAAATAAATAAATAGAAATTATAAATGTTCAGAAAAATTTGCATAACTAAAGAAGTTTTAGCTACAGTAATGAGTAAAAAAGTGCTCTGAGATTTGTTTGACATTAATTTAGCTCCCATGTCTTTTCTATGATGAGAGTTCTATGTGAAATCGTTACTGTTTTCCTAAATCTTTCCCTCTCCTCCCTGCCTACTTCCTTTTCTCCTTCTTTCTTTCTTCTTTGTAACTAGTATGCTTCTTTGTATTGAAAATAAACTTCTTTTGAACAGAACATACTTGGAATTCATGTGTTTTTTTCATTGTGAAGTTTTCTGACTTTTAAACCAATTCATAATCAAAGTAATTTACCATCAGTTTGGGATTTTCTCCTGCACCTTGGCTTTTTAAGAACCCCCTTGACCACCTCTTTGATCTTTGCTGAATTTGTTTTTCTCCTGTAATGTTTAATGTCCACTATTGGATTATTTGTTAAAACCTTAAGTATTAGCCGGGCATGGTGGTGCACGCCTGTAATCCCAGCACTCGGGAGGCTGAGGCAGGAGGATCAGTGTGAGTTCGAGACCAGCCAGGGCTACAAAAGTGAGCTCAAGGCCAGCCTCAACTGCATAGCGAGACCCTGTCTCAAAAAAAAAAAAAAAAAAAAAAAAAAACTTAAGTATTAAAATAATTCACATTGCTTAATTTAAAATTTATGATGTGTGTATTTTTATTTTCATGATCTTGTTCCATAAACTATGACTGCATATGCAAAGCCTTCAGTAATACAGGCTCACTACCCCTCCATCATTTCTTCTATTATGTTGTCATGCATTTTGCTTTTTTATGTTATAAATCATGAAAAAATCTGCTACATTTTCACCTAAAAATCATCTTTCAATTGATATTAAAATATGGGAAAGCATAACATGTCTGTTTATCCATTACTATTTCCAGTGTTTTCATTTATATGTATAATTGCAGTTTATGACTACTATTGTGTTCCTGCAGCCTGCAAAACTGTCCTAAAGTTTCTTATAGTTTAAATTTTCTTACACAAAAATCACTCAACTTTTATCTCATCTATTACTTTGCTTTCTACTCTCAATTCACTGATTAAACAATTCTAAGTTGACAGTCCTTTGCTGAGTGTTTTTTAAAGCTGTATACTTTTAAAGAGAAAGTTGTGGGAGATTTTATCTTTGTTCCTTGGTTTCTTCTGAATGAATCTTTCTAGGCTGCTTTTTCATTTGTTCTCATGGTGTTTAGGGTGA
The DNA here is from genome assembly GCA_004027025.1 of Myocastor coypus. NCBI lineage: Eukaryota > Metazoa > Chordata > Mammalia > Rodentia > Myocastoridae > Myocastor > Myocastor coypus. Next base: position 7,244 of record PVJA010021708.1, read on the forward strand.
CGGGGTCGCTTCTTCTTTCCTTGTTTTCATGTTACTTGTAGCTTGGACTGCTTCACAGATGTCCAGTTTATGGTTTTGGTCAAATTTTAAATATTCAAAATGCTTTCTTCAAGTATGTTCTGTGTTCCTTGCCTTTTTCCAACGTTGCATGGCAAATGTGATATTGTCGCAGGAGTCATTGAGGCTTTCCTCATTTTCTCTCAGTTTTGTGATGCTTGGTTGTTTGTTTCAGTTGTTTGCTTCATTTTGAATATTTTTGTTATTATGTTTTCTAGCTCACCAGTGACTTAACATAAAAGATCCAGTTTGCTACTAATCTTATTTAGGGAAACTTCCATTGTTTAATGATTTTTGTACTAGTCTCTGACATTGCTAGCATTCCTGCCTTTGAAGATACTTTTAATAGGATTTTTCTTCTGATATGAATTATAGTTTATGGCTTTTCAGTAGAGCTGTGTTTTTAAAGTAGATGTTAAATATTATTTGCCCTAAACTGGTTTGTTTGGTTTCACTTTATCCTGTGAAGTATGAAAGACTATTCAGACAGAAATTTCAGACATAAGTTTTACTTGTATTCTACATTTATAGAACTATTTATGCATTTATCATTTTGGTAGGAGAAAAGTGTACACTTACACAGTTATTATTTTATGGTAAAGCTGGTTTTAGATCTGCTTCTTAGATACAGGGATTTCATGATCTTACTTTGTGGTTCAGGTATTTAGTGGATTCTTCTACCTTCAGCTTTACCATCTCTGCAGTTCCATGACAGTGTGGGAATTGTTCTTTTAACAACTTTTCTTGCTTGGGAAGAGTTTAAACCAGAGCATATGCTGATAGTTATTTAGGGAAAGCCTCAGTGACCTTTAAATTTTTATTTTTTTCTGTGCCCTTTCTTCCTTGCATATACTCTGACACAAGCACTGTGGTTCCATTGTTTCCATCAACATCAGATTTAGTTTCATCAACCCCGAGAAACTTGCAGCACACTGTTAGAGTTTGTCCTCTCCTGACAAACACTAGGCTAGCTGCCCCTTATCAGAATCTATTTTTTTCTCTTTTCCCTTAAGAACCGTATTGCTGTACCACCTGGGGATCCATAAAAGAAACTTGTTTTTTAATTTTTTTCCAAATTTAACTTGTTCATAGAGTGTTGGCAATTTTCATGAGTTATTCCTTAAGGCTCCAAAGAGCACATATCTAAAACGCCATTCTAATTCAGTGTTTGCATAAATTCCAGAACCCCTCATTCTTTCTGAAAGAAGTCACAGTATATATTCAGGATAACTTATTTTTTCTAATGAAATATTAGTATCTTCTCTATTTTCATTGTCAATCTAGGCTATACATTAAATGCAAATAATCCTGTGTTCACATTTTGTGACTTAGAACTACCTAAAACTATTGCTCCACTTTAATCTTTTTGTTAAACTTTAAAAAGAAGTTACATGGTTATTTTTAGTGAAACAGATTTCTGTCGGCTACAAAGTTTCATTCAGTTAATACTGGCCTACCAGTTTTTATTGGAGTGTCAAGCTTTTATGGAGGTGTTCATTCTCTCTAACATAAGGCCTCCCAAGGATCGGGAACTTCAATGATAATGCCAAGGGAGCTGAATCTTTTATTGTGTTGCTCTTACCCAAGAATTCCATGCATTTTCACAGGTGGGACATGACATGCTTATGTGGGATAGTCTCAGAAGAGGCTAACAGAGTAGCTTTATTGGATTTTATGAGCAGAAAAGGAAAACCTAACAATGTAAATTCTTTTACTTCTGTAACAGAAGACAAACCAGGATACAATACCAAAGTTCAATATCTAGAATTAAGCAATAGGGAATGAACAATTTCAATGGTTTTTTATCCATTTGAAAATCCCTTGGTTTTGATTTGAGGCTATCTGTTAAGTATCACAAAATACCGCAAACAGTTGTGTGGCAAGTTTTACCTTTTATATTCACATTGCCTTCATGTAGTCAAATGTGATTTTTTTTCTTTAGATTTTCCCAGTAGAAATTTAAGAAAAATGCACTTACAAGCCATAAAAAGAAAAATGACAGATTGATATCTTTGTTGTTATTCTAATTTGGATGTTGATAACTAAGAATCAGTGTTCAAAAGATAGGTCAGATATCTCAGTCTCACTCTAATCTAAAGAAACTGAATTTAAATAAGATTTTTCATGAAAGCAATAGGAGGGATCATAACACATACATGTGACACACTTACAGGCCACGGGACAAACCTGCTTGCATGTGCCTTCCTGGAGATTGCACTGAAGTATTCATCACTTGTTTTCAGGTACTGAGCCAGTGACGGTGGCCTTAGGCTGCAGAAGGATGAAAAGGCAGAGGTTGAAGTTTCACACTGTGGAATGTCTGTGGTCATCCTACAAACTCCTGTTTTCCCACTGTTTGCAACACAACTAAGCTTAAGTATTGCAGCACTAAGATCACCAACTGATTGCGAAGGTAAAGTTAGACAAGTACAACATTGCCTGAAAACAGAATGGCTCAACTCCTTGCTTTCTTTGTACTTTCACATTATAGATACTTTTTTATGGCTCTAAAAGGAACACATATATCAATGGAGTTGTAACAGTTGGAATTTTATGAACATCTATGTTCTCATCCTAATCTCTATTAGTGGTCTCTTTTGATATAATGATACTGTGATCAGTGATTTCTTAGAACAACAATAAGGTTGTATTTCTGTTTAGAGAGCAGTAAAATCAAAATCGGGAAAGAAATCCAGCTAGCCTCATTTGGTTGGTGTGAATGTGCAATCTTCTGGCCATTTTTGACTGACAAAGTAACTGCTGAAGAAAATATGATAGGGAAGCAGATGCTAGGGAAATTTCATACAACAATTCTCAGCACACAGTTCCAGGATAATTTCTAAAAGTCACAAATCATCAATGATCATATCCTTGATATAACAGTAAAATACCATACTATACTGAGCCTGATTCTTATTCTCCAGTACTTACTGTAATACATCTCATTTAAAGGGATGGTTGGTTATTCACTTAAACCTAACAATATATAAGCAACTGTTTTAACTCCCTCATAAACATCATCATCAATTTATATTCATAATAATCTAATGAAACAAGTACTACTGATATAGCAGAAAGAAAGCCCCAACCTGCTAGATGTTTGGTATGAATTTGAGTTCTCTAAAATCAAAAAATGGATGCTAGGAACAATAGAAGTTAAGAGCAGAATGTATTTATTGGGACAAAGAAAGTTTCTGCTTGAGAGAGGGACCAAAGGGGTCCTGATACTAGGTAGCCAATGATCCTGCCTTTTCTAGGGATGTGTACAGAGCAAATAGATGTGATGTGAGTTCTGTGTGGTTCAAGGTGGAAAAAATGGGAAATAGCAACATGGACATGAGGTGAGGCAAAACTACCATCAACCTATAAGGTTGTGAGTATCCAGAACAGGGGCTTTTCCTGTAGGAGGTAGGGTTCGTGACTCTTCCTGGCTTTCTGAAGATGATAGATTCTTTTTCAGAATTACAGTCCCTGAAGAGTATCCTCAGGGATACATGTGGGTCCACTTGTTTCATCTTTTGTCTTGAGGTCCGGACTTCAGCGGGAGGAGCCTATCTCCCCCACAGTTGCAGGACATCTTGTCTTCTACATTAGCCTTTTCAAAGGTCTAGCTCTCTCTGACTACCTATAATATAATAGCTGAGTTGCCTATAACACTACCATCACCCATTTCACAGATTAAAGTAATGACACAACTTCCCCAAGTTTGTACAGATAATAAGTACTAAGGCTAGGGATCCATACTATGAAATTGATCCCCAAACCCAAACAAATATTACACATCTAGCAAACATATTTGGTGAATAATTATTCCTCGGTTCAAATTGACTGCTAACCATAATACATCATTTTTAAAAAATGTCATTAATATCTACATGAGTGAGCATTATCTTTAGATGATTAAGACATTTTGTTTACTACAACAAAAAAAGATAAAAATTGGTAATTACAATGACAATATAAATATATATTTAATGACAATATATTTTAACATATCCTATTAATAAGGTAGGAATAGGTGAGCATGACTACTTATTTGCAATGGTCTAGAATACCACATCAAGTTATAAACAATGTTATAAACATACCAGGGATACCAGAGTTCTTATCAACATTCTATTCTTGAACAGTGTCCAGCATTCTTTCAGTCTCCACTTTTGAAAAAGAAAGATAAATTATTCTTACATAAGTTCAGGAGGCAACTCACAGTGAGGTAAATAAAAGATTCCGCACATTCGTAGACTCCTTAAGTTATGTTTGACCTCAAGAGGTTATTAATCCTCCTGGGAACCAAGTTTCTTGTAGGTACATGTATTTCTGATGTTTTCCTGTGCAGACTCCAATAGTACCAAAAATATCTATAAAGAATTAGACAAAGGAAAAATATAAATAGTAAACCATTTACAGGTCCCTTTTACAAACATCAGTCATGCTTCAATACTTATTTGTGATTTCCACTGACCTATACTTACATTGTAAACTTCAACATTTACTGTTTAGATTTGGCTTTAATGTACAATATTTTTGCCCTTCTCTGTGGAGGTTTATTTTTCCTCATCCTAAAAATTTCTTTGTCAAGCTCTTCATGAGGATTAAACAGTTCTCTTTCTTGACTTGAGAGATTCTCTTACAGGATCTGAACTTCTTCTGTCTCCCACAGGATCTGAACTTCTTCTTTCTCTGTTCTGCTTTGGCTTTGCCTCATTCAACTGAGATTCTGATAGTGCAATTATTGTCTTGGTATAGGAGAATAAAAATTTTCAATCTGAAAGATACCTGGAGTGAGTTCATGTTCTCTAAAATTGAAGAATAAATTTTAGGAACAACAGAGGTTAAGAATAAAATATATTTATTGATAGAAAGAAAGATGTCTGAGAGAGGAACAGAAGGGGAACCCAGTGGGTTGCCAAGGAACCTGGCATTTCTAGGGATTTTTATAGAGCAAGTCCATGACATGAAGTGGGTCCAAGGTGGGAAATGGAAACTCACAAGGTGAGCATGTAGTAAGACAAAACCATGGTCCACCAGTAAGACTACAAGCATAAATTCTCAGGTAAAATTGATTAAATCTCGGGCCGGCAGGATGGCTCAGTGCTCTAAAGCACCTACTTAGGAAAGCTTAGGTGGCTGCAGGGTCCGCAGTTTGATCCCTGGCACCACATGCTGCACCAGCCCTGCCCTGAGGGTGGGCTGAGCAGGCCATAAAAATAAATAAATAAATAAATAAATAAATACATGAAAAGTTCTGAAACAAGAAAAAAATATAAAATAAAAATATTCTTTAAAAAATGATTAAATCTTGATCAAATGGGGAAGTGAGTTATGTAGCAAGCAGGCGTGGACAGAGAACAGAGTCTCTTCCTACAAGAGGTTGGTTTCGCAGCTCTTTCCGGCTTTTGAAAAAGGGATTGGTGCCTATTCAGAATAGCAGTCCCTGATGCACATTCCAACAGAGGTATGTGGGAGTGTTTGTGGAATCTTTTGTCTTGAAGTCTGGCCCAAAGTGGGAGTGTCTCTCTCCCACAGTTGCAAGGTATCTTGTCTTGCATACTGACTCTTCCAGGACCTAGCCCTGTTTGAGTACCTATAATGTTTTTATCTAACTTAGCTGCTTAAAACATAGTCATCTTTCACAGGCTTAACCACTGCTACTCATTCTTGAAAGATACCTCTTTTGCAAACTGAACCTGAATGCTGAGTTCATACTTTATTAATAAACTGCATGTAGTGACATTTTATCACACATCTTGATCTTAAAGATGAAAGACTACAGAATCTTCTGCTTCCCTGGCCCTTTTTCAGTTCCTCAAAGAACAAACACTTTATTCTAAGCACCAGATAATTTTTACTCACTTGCACTTTTAGGCAGGAGAATGAGAATATGAATAAAAGACAACATACAGTGTTGGACAATTCATAAACACTGAAAATGTAGTAGATAATATGAGCCAGATAATAATAAAAGATGAATGTAATACATTAAGGATTACTGGGCTAGATAAGTAGATGATTGATTATATCATTAATAAGAATTTTGAAGTTGGGGTGAGGAAATATTTATTAGAAGCCTGTGATTATGTTACACTTAAGTAGCAATCCAATAAGTCATGATTGTACAAACAGCTAAATAATTATGTCTGAAATCTTAAGACCGATATCAGGGTGATAGATATGTACATTTATATTTAATAATAAAAAAACCCCAAGAATTAAAATTATACCATTAGAAAGAACTTTTACCCTGTATAAAGCAATATACTCAAATTGATTATATTGAGTAATACTGATATTTTTGGTACAGTAAAGGAAACAATTAACCAAAATCAGAACAAAACTAGATAGGTATGATACCCAAAAATCAAATAAAATATTTAATCTGAAGCATGATGCTTCCAGCAAATGACTCTGGATTGTATGCATGTAAAATAAATAAATTCACAAGATTTCATTTGCTAAAGTAACAATTTTAAGGTAAAATTTTAGGCCTTTTTTCCCTAATTATAAGTGGAAACAGGATGTTACTACCATCATTCAATGATTTCTTAAATTTCTTACCTTTATGATGGATAGCTTAGATGCCATGATGTACTCCAGTCAGCTGTGCCCACCCCGTGGCAGAGCAGACGCTGACACCAGAAGCAGCACCTCTGCGACATGCAGAGGCAGCTCATTTCCACATCATGATCTCCCTTTTTCATGGGAATCCATCTTCCTTCCTCAGTCACACACCTAGGTATACTCACTAATTCTAAGATCAGACCAAGTGACCCTGGACATTTACCTTGTGTGTTTTACGGCTAGAAAATGATCCTGTAGTTATGTATCAGTTTATTACTTAGCTCCAAAGTAAATTTCTTTTCCTCATCTACAAAAATGGGTATGTGTTGATCGGACCTTTCCTTTTCTTAAGGTGGTGCTAAGGCTTTCACAGTAGAGACTGCAGGACAAATACTGGAGAAGGCTTGCTTTCTTCTTCTTCTTCTTCTTTTTTTTTTTTTTGTTTTGTTTTGTTTTGTTTGTCTTTTTGAGACAGGGTCTCACTGTGCAGTTCAGGCTGGCCTTGAGCTCACTTTTGTAGCCCAGGCTGATCTCGAACTTGCATCAATCCTCCTGCCTCAGCCTCCCAGAGTGCTGGGGTTACAGGCATGAGCCAAGGGCTTGCTTTCTTGTGTGGTGAGCTTTCCAGACTCCAGGAAGGTGTGGGGCTTTTTGAAAGCCCAGCCCCTCCTTGGTGAGCAGTTTTTTCTCTGAGGCCTCCGAATGCCCCTAGGTCTCTAGCATTCCTGGGCCTGGGGTATAAATCAGGAGGCAGTAATCATCTACCAGCAACTTCCTCTGCCTCCAGGGACAGATTCATAGAACATTTTCAGTAAGAGGAGTCTCTAAAAGTACTTTCCCAGGCCTTAGGCAGTAATGTCAGCTACCGGCCACCAGTTCTCTTCTGCTTTGGCCAGGGTCACATCTTCTGCCAGTTTTGGAGCTCACCTTCAATGAAGGTATCTATGGAGCTTTTCCTCAGGTTGCCTGTCCAGCCATTGTTATAGTGGCTATTCCTTATTTCTGTTTTTCCTGTATTTTGAAAGAGCTATTTATGTGTTACTCCTCATTCTAGCTTCTTGTTAATAATTTATAAGCTGAATTTTCCCAGAAAAAAATCATACTGCATGGTATATCTTTCCTGATAGCACCCAGACAGATTTATTCACTGAATACCATCCTATAAATCTATGAAACTGTACACTATACTAAAATCTGCATATCATATGCTATAGTATAATTAAATAACAGTCTTTCTGATAATCTGTATCATATATGGATTATAGATATACCTATAAAAGATAAAAACCATAAATCTATTGGAGGAAAATATCATGAAACAAATATATGACTTTAGAAAAGACACAACAACCTTTGGCATATCCATTACAAGTGTGTGAATTGTAACACAGGCAAATTACATGAAGAATATTGAATTGTGCATGTTTCACAGACATAAAAGGTAAGGCAGGGGAACTGCAAGCTGAGGCCCATCCTGGACAGTGTAATAAGAACCTATCTGATTCTTTTTTTTTTTTTTTTGTCTTTTTGAGACAGGGTCTCGATGTGCAGTTCAGGTGGCCTTGAGCTCACTTTTGTAGCCCAGGCTGGTCTGGAACTCGCACTGATCCTCCTGCCTCAGCCTCCTGAGTGCTGGGATTACAGGCGTGCACCACCACGCCCAGCAACCTATCTGATTTTAAAAAACAAGGGCCAGGATATAGCTCAGTGGCACAGCGCCTGTCTGGCAAGGGCAAGGTCCTTGTTACAACTCACAATAACAACAAGAACAAAAAAAAGCTAACTTTTCTTTAGGTGCTGGGGAGATAGTTCAGTAGTCTAAGAAACTACCTGGCAAGCACAAGGTCCCAGGTTTGATATCTGGTAAGTCTAGCTGTACAGAGGCTGACCCAGGAGGATCACCACAAGTCTAAGTTGTGTAGTGAAACCATGTATCAAATAAATAGAAATATTTTCTTTAAAAAGTTTTTTTAAAAAATGTTTTTCAGCAGCATAAGTGCCTACCTGACAAGCTCAAGGTCCCAAGTTCAATCCCCAGTTCTAAAAAGAAGAAAAAAAGCAAAGAAAGAAAGAAAGAAAGAAAGAAAGAAAGAAAGAAAGAAAGAAAGAAAGAAAGAAAGAAAGAAAAACTATTTTTCTTTTCTTTTCTTTTCTTTTTTTTTTTTTTTTTTTTCTGAAACGCAGTTTCCCTCTGTATTTCAGGATGGTCCTGAACACATTATGTAGCCCTGGCTGTCTTGTGACTGGAAATCATCATCCTGCTTCAACCTCCACAGAGCTGGGATTATAAGCATGCTCCACCACATCTGGGCCAAAATAAGGAATAACTGGCTAAGGATGTAGGTCCTTTTGAAAACGCTGAATTTTCTAGTAACACACACACATACACAAAGAATCTTTTCATCAAAAGAATTCAGCTATAACCCTACTGTGAATTTTCCCAAAAGAACTGAAAACATTATACCGTAGTGATATCTGTGCACCTGTGTTTACAGCAGCACAATTTGTAATAGCCAAATCTTGGAAACAACCAAAATGCCTATCATCTGAAGAATGGTTGAAAAAGATGTGGCATTTTTATAAAAGGGAATATTACTCAGCTATGAAGAATGATGAACTAGAAGACTTCATACATAAATGGATGTATCTTGAACATATACTCATAAGTGAAATAAACCAGAACTACATATGTAAATATCGTATAGTTTCGCTAGTGTAAGAACTCAAAAGAAAAAAAAAATGCAGAGGCATAACATAGCTAAAAGGAAATAAAGGACTTAAGGTTAAACAATGAGGTGACTGCAAGCAGAAAAGTAGGAAGCATAGCAGGGGCAAAGCCATGCACTTATATACACAGGATGAATTAGATAATCGTCCCAGGAACTTCCAAAATGTTTTTAACACTGAGGATAGCAATAAACAGTAAAAATATGCCTGTCATTCTGATCTTTTAGATGTATGCTGCTTCTAATGTCATTTCTGTTACTGCTCCACTCTCTCTCAAGTAAATGGTTGGTTTACAAGAAAACAAAAAAGGGTATTAAATGAGAGTAAGAGACTAAGAAAACGCCATAGGATTGACCTGCTACAATTTTGTATGTACTTAGATTTCTAAAAGTGTAAAAATGTGTAACTTCTTTTATCACATTCTATAGAGGTTTATTAGTATATCAATGATTGATAGAAAATACCAATTCCAAGTCAAGTCTAAGATGTTTGATACTCAGAAAGACAGTACCTGTGTCAAGTACCTATGCTCAAGTACCTACGTTCTGGAGTTACAGTATCACAAAACTGTTCTTCTGGAGGGTTAATAATACAAATTTATAGACCAAAAATTAGAGAAAAAGAATAGCCAATATAAGGATAACCAATATTTTGGCCTTAGCCCTTCAAGGTCAGTGAGAACTCAGCACATAAGAGGACCTGTGCTTTAACATCCTATAATTCAGTGGTTTCCCAAATTTTCTGTTCAAGGAGATTATGGGGCTACAGAGGAAAGAGACTGAAGATACATTGTGTGCCAAAGGAGAGTCACCTAGAGAGAAAACATTCTCTCAGGCTTTTACAGAGAACAAACTGGTCAAGCAATGACTGTGTCTCATCCAGATGGCTGACACTAACAACAGTTCTACAAAGCACTGTAAATGGTTCCAAAGTAAATCCTGAGGAGATCTCACTGACCTTGAGAGTTACAGAAGTTGCATGTTTTGCTATACAGGTTGTGGGTAAACTTGTCCTTAACCACCCAGCAGAAATGCTTAACCACAAGACATAAAATGTAAAGCTAGACTAGTATGCTGAGCCATAAAAGGCTTAAATCAACAGTTTCCAAAGTTGCCAGTTTTACCAATAACGCACTGCAATTATTGAACATTGGATTATGTATACAACTACTTTCTCTTAGTTCAGTGAGAAGAAATTTTGTTATAGCAATAATGATTTGAAGGATTATAACATCTATACCTTATGCTCTGTATAACTAATAGGAAGACAATAATATGCATTGTATCAAATATTGGGAATGTGCTACTAACGTATTTAGAAACTATCACATTGTTATACATTGTTATTTCTTATTAAAAACAAAAAGAACATAAAAAAAGACAATGAAATAATTTACAATAAGAGCTATACTGCATTTAATACACAAATACAACTCCTAAAAATCAATGCAAAAGTTGACAAAAATGAGTTAAATACTGGGTGTTTTGCAAAACAAGACCATTTATCAAAGAGTGAAATGAATTCAGCCTCTAAATAAATAAAAAATGTGATAGTAACATGTACTAAAAATAGCTAAGAGTAAAAAGACAATATGAGCTATTGGAAAAACTGTGGAACAACTAAAATACTCATGAACATTAGCAACAGGCTGAGATCAATTAGTTGGGAACAATACTTTACTCTTAATTTTTTCTCTTGAACTTCCTATTACTTTTGTTTTGTTTTGTTTTCATTTTTCTTTAAACCAACCTTACACACTTCTATCTGGCAACCTAAATCACTAAGTTGAAAATAATAACGCTGTGCAATGCAATAATCATTGTTGTATTCCTACTATGTTATTTAGTGAAATTTTGTATCATTCTTAGTTCTATTTTTTTCTATTACCATTTTGTAATCTTCAAAAATAAAACAAGAAAAATATTAGTAATAACTCAAATCAGAACTCCTTCATGTCTACTAAACTCTTTGTCAAAAATCTACTAAAATAGAAATCCAGATAAGTGTGCAGTTCCTCACTGACCTCCATGTTTACCAGAAACCTTCACAAAGATTCTTATTGCAGCGCTGTGCATACACAAAGGTCTGCAATTTGAAGCAACGCTCTTATTCACCAGCAGTCCAATGGAAAACCAAATGGCAATGTATTTAAGCTGCCACATGCTATACAGGAGTAGGACTGTCATTGTGCGCAAAAAGATGAACACACTGAAAACTCCAAAATCAGGCACAGAGAATGAAAGTCAGTCCTTGGTGAAGAACATTTCTGTGAGGCAGCAACTGAGGATGCTGGCAACACTCATAATCACCTGACTCGACCTTAGGGTGTTGTCACGTTTTAAACTTCACAGTAGTGGGCAGTGGTGGTTCATACTCTCTTCTGTATGTTTGTTATACAACTTTGTTATCAGAAAAAGCATTTAATAAAATCATAAAAAATAAGACCGTTCTTTCATAGAGTAAGGATAGTGCTCACACATCTGTTCAATTCTCCAGAATTCCCTAGAGACACATACTTGACTTCCAGTTGTTGTGTTTATTTTCAACTTTTAATGGACATCAGCTCCTTTTCTGTCCTAATTTCATTGGACTTCCACCCTAGCCATTTATTTACCCAGCTTGCAATCTGAAGCTTTTCATTTCTCAAGGATTTTATTTGTGCAAAAATCTGTCCCACTTGGATAAAATGTTAAAATTCTCATAAAAGGCACCCAGAAAAACGTCACATGTCCCAATTTCTTGCATTTAATCATGGTAGCTCTCACACTGTTGCCACCATCGAAGCGCACAGCAAAGAAGGGCAACGAAAGCAGAGCTGAATCTTAAGATGATCCACTAACGTAAAAGCAGCAATGGGAGCGGGTGGTTTCTGGCTAAGAAATTTTTTACTGCTTACTTTCCAGGTTGTTCCGTGAGATCCTCAGGGCCAACACAGAGTTGAAATTCCAGAGTCTGGATACCTCCATGGAGCGCACTTTATGACAGATCTGACGTGGAGCTCAACTGGCGGATTAATGCGCTGTGATGGTGGCGATGCTTGCAGTCCAAAGGATGACTCACGGCTACTCCATTTATTATTTATGGATTACATAGTGGGCAGGCAGGCAGAGAGGAAAGGAAACTCGCAAACTAAAATCAATGCAGGTAATAGCCTCTCACAAGAAAAACCCCAGGGGCGTGAGCATCACACGTTTCTTGTTTTTCCTTCTTTCTTTATCTCACTTCTTCCCTTTCTCTGCTCTAAAAATCTACATATTTTTACAAATATTTCACAGTTTTGTCGCATTGCACTCTTTGTAAATGATTTTATTAATATTTTTCCCCTGCATTTTCCTAAATGGTCCATCCTAAGATAAAAATGTCAGAACGCTAATTCTATACACCACAGTTTGCAGAAAATTAATGTAGACAGAATAAAATTTCCAGACCAGGAAGACAGTGAATGTAGTCAAATAGGTTTAGATGACACTTTACTCTTCCTGATATACTAGTGATATATTTCATTCCCATCTCACTAATTTTATCAGAACTAAATTAATACAATGAAGTAAACTAACCCTATAGAATGTAGCCGTGTGGTGTAATACATTTTGCTTAGTCTCCACACAAAACAAGAAAAAAAAAATTATTTTTCCAAATATTATCATATTGTACCAATAGTGCCTTGGTAGCAAATAAAAATTAATGAGATATTTTGAAAAAATATCAACTCAAAATACATTGTCCTAACAAAAGAAGAAGTCTTATGAAAAGCAACTTCTCCAGTATTTTATAATTTAAGTAGCTAAGCAGAATGGAATGAAAGGCTCTACTTATGTATATCTTGAAAAGAACGAGTTTTATTCAAAATAAAAAAGGAAACTTTCAAATTATTCTCTTGTGTGGAAACCTCTATCAAAACTTACCTGCCATTACCAACTAGCATTCTTTAATATATATAAAAGTCAACATTACCTAGCCATATTTGCTCGTATCTATTTGTTCAGCATTTTGGCTTCTCCATGCTTGTTATTTATTTTTGTCACAGGCCCCATTCTGCGGCAGAGTCAATGCTCACACTAGCAGTTCCCTGCCTTAGCCTCTTGCTGCTGAGATTAGAATGCGCACCAAAATCCACAGCTGGGCTCCTGCACTTACATAGCCGTGCTTTTGGTGGAGTTAAGTGTATGATCTTCTTGCATTTAGTTTCTCTCATTGCTGTCAGTTGAAAATGGAAAATTAACAGTAGAGCAAAAAGTGTGACAGAGAGTGGAACAACGTATTAGGGAGTCCTGCAGGCACAGATTACTTTGATTTTCATTTTTAGCGAGACATGAATCTTTATTGACAATTTTCACTCTTTTTTAGGGTGAGGAGAAGGTTCTGTAGGGTGTTCAGGGTCTCACTACTAGGTCAGACTTGTAGTGACCCGCCTGTTTACAGCCTCCCAGGACCTGAGATTACAGATGTGCACCACCACGCACAGTCGTAGTTGCCCTCTCAGTGCACCCAGGAGTGGAGCCAGCACTGTAGGCCCCAAGGAATGAATCCCTGGCTCCTGGGCCTGCTTGCAGGAGCTTTAATCTGCTGAGCTATTTAGCTGGCCCAGTTTTCACTCTTAAAAGTATAAGATTAAGTTTTAAAAGTTATAACTGTAATTGTACACTAGACAATAAATAAGTCAAAAGTAGAAATCAGATAAATAATAAGAATGGATGGGTCACATTAGGAGCAGGGAAGGTGATAAAAGTCAGTGAGTTGGGGTCCGGCAGGATGGCTCAGTGGTCTAAAGCGCCTGCTTGGGAAAGCTTGGATGGCTTCAGGGACCACGGTTCGATCCTCGGCACCACATGCTACACCAGCCCTGCCCTTGGGGCGGGCTGAGCCGGCCATAAAAATGAGTGAATAAACAAACAAATGTTCTGAAACAAGAAAAAAATAAATAAATAAAATTTTTTAAAAATTCTTTTAAAAAAAAGTCAGTGAGTTTTTATATTTATTTAATATGTATTTTAGAACTTACTACACCCCACAGGATTTCATGGTGCTTGGATAGAAAATGTGGAGAAAGAGTGGAGTTACACAGATTGCAATGGTTGATCGGAATTTTAGAAAGATGGAGTTGCTTTTATATATAATGAGAAAGACAGAGGGAAAGCAAAGTTTTCTGAGAAACATTTTAAAGAGAAATGTCTATTAGCAGTTTTTATATAAGAAATCTGGGGCTGGGGAGATAGTTCAGTAGCATAAGCGCTTGCCTGGCAAGCATAAAGACCCAGGTTCGATCCCAGTCCTGCAGGCCTTGCTGACCTGGCCACCCTGTGTTGGCTCTGGAACCAGGTCTGCTGGCACATGCCTGTTATCTAGCACTGGAGAGGCTGAGACAGGAGGATCAAACTGCATAGTAAGACCCTGTATCAGTTTTAAAAAAAAGGAAAGAAAAGATATCTAGGTCATGGATATGTGAAGTAAGACAGAGGTATGAATTTCTCAAAGTGGCGTCAAACACTACGCTTCTCAGTGAATGTCATGTAGAAAAGGTGAGTCTTTGAGAACTGTCAAGTTAGCATTAGGGTTTCTCACAATAACCTAAGAACGTATACATGTTGCTTTTTGAAACACGACCTTGCTGTGTAGTTCGGTTGGGCTTGAGTTCACTCTAGTCCAGGCTGGCCTCAACTTCATGGCTATTCTCAGAGTCCTGAGTGCTGAAGCTGCAAGAGTGAGTTGCCGTCCCAGGCCACAGAAGAGCATATACGTATTTAGAACAAATGAGTTAGCAATCACTATTTCATGAATATTCTAAGTTTCTCACTTCTTTGTAGAGATTAAGAAGTTCTTTTAAAAATGTGGTAAATAATGCCAAAATTTGGAACTATTTCAATGTATTTATAAGACCTTTGCCAGATATTGTTACATTAATGTCTGTAACTATATATATATATTTTTGCATTCATCCAAATTGACATTTTCTAGAATTTCTTTGCCACTTAAATTTTGCTTCCCTTTTCCTCTAAATTATACTTTATCCCGGATTTTTTGTTTATTTTTTATTTTGTAGCAGGAATGGAACTCGAGATGACCTCTAGCTTCCCTGACCATCCGACAGGAATTTTTCTTTTATTCTGAAATTCTAAGCTTCATATAATCTGTATATTTTCATCTTATTCAATCGGAAACCTATCAAAACATATCAATTGAGATGAAGGGGAGGAGGATAATTTATATAACATAGTACTTGAAATCAGACAATGTATCAATATTTAATTATTCTGTTTTCAATGATGGAGAAGTATAGTCTATCTGCTAGGTATTATATGTAAATGTGTGTTAAGGAGCATATTATTTTTGGAACACAAAGTCACAATCAAGACCTTGTGCTTGCTGGCCAGGCACTTGCCACTGAGCTATATTCCTGGTCCAGTTAGCATACTAAAATATACAACTAACAATGATCTCTAATTGCTCTAGATATATAATATTTGCTTATCCTTTCATTATTAAAGTTCTTGACATCTTTTAAACAAAACTTCCTACTGGATTTGAAGATTATAACCTACACACACAACTTACTATACATTTGAAATCAGGTAGCATCTATTTGGTTATTAACCATATTGACCAAGATTATTATGGCCAATATTTATACCAATAATTGAAAATTCAAAGGTAAGATTAATTAATGAGAATTTTCTATTATTTGTCTGAAATTTTTCTATCTCTGAACATTTTAATACAGTGTATACTTCCTGTTTTCTTTCTTTTCTTTTCTTTTTTTTTTTTTTTAGACAGGGTCTCACTATGCAGTTCAGGCTGGCCTTGAGCTTATCTTTGTAGCCCAGGCTAGTCTCGAACTCTCACGGATCCTCCTGCCTCAGCCTCCCAAGTGCTGGGATTACAGGCGTGCGCCACCATGCCTGGCCATACTTCCTGTTTTCTAAAAGACATCACCTTTTTTCATTCAATGATCATTTTATTTCTAGATATATTTCTAATAACTGATTGTTCCACCTTGATCTATAAAGGACCACTTAACATTTTCTTATCACATCTAAAAATCAAAGTTCTTTTAAATAAACTTTCAGAAAAAGTAGTAGAATGCAATCATTACACAATGCAAACATGAATGTAAAACAGCAAAAAATACAATATAGAAATCTACAACGTAAGCACATTCGCAGCTATAGGAAACACCAAGCAAGGTCGTGGCTGGAGGCTCACCCAGGGAAAACTGGCACTGGGGAAGAGTCGAGAGGACAATTATTCCACATTGCACTCTTTTACTTGTAATTGCCAGGTACTAGGAAAAGAAAACATGGACTTTTTATTTACAGGTTCATTTAATCTTCATTTGTCATTTTTACCCTCATTGGACATGCAATGCAATTAAAACATTACTACAGGCTAATACTTTCCTTAAAAGTCCACACATGTAATTTGAGAGGAAGAAAAGTAATTAGAGGAACTATTTTTGGTATAAGGCAGAAGTGTTTTATTAAGGCACTATTTTGACTAACCATATAAACCATGTCTTAATGTTTATATCGATAGAGATTATGCGTACTTTTACCCAGTTCAAATCAATAGCTGAAATAAATTAATGATGAAGTAGCAAAGACCATATGGCTAATTCAATTAAATTAGAGTTTAATTAGAAATAAACATATGCTTAACAATATATTAAATATTGAGAGCATACAAAAGTAGCACAGGGCATCAAATATGTTCTCCAGATGCATAAAGCTTAATTAAAAATACATGAGATGCACACCTGGAATAATTAAAGGCAAAGCTAGCCTAGAGCTGTGGAATAGCAGCGGCTTAAGGAAAAAGCTTCAGACCATTGCTTTTAACTCCATGACCTTGACTGTGCTACCTGAATTCCATAACCCTCAGAACCTCAATTATGCAATGTGGGTGAAAACATACCATCACTTAGACACTTCAAGGACTGTGGGAGAAAGGGTGTAAATTATTACATACAATACCAGGCATATTGTAAACATTTCCAGAATAAAATATTGTAGTTCCTGTCAGTCCAGCTGGTAATACCTATGTAGCAAGCATATAAAGAAAGTTATAAAATTGCATCACATGTTGCCCGTAAATTTGAATTTAGCAGGCACGGTAAAGAATGAGTATTTGATTGATGTTAATGACAATGGTCTTTACTTTGGTGTTATTTTCATTTTAATTTAGTTTGAAATATTTCATACTGATTATGAGAGTTCTTCTTGACGCTGGTATCATTGGAAAATACGTGCATTCATCTGAAAGAATCTTTCAGTTTTCCAGCTAACGTTCTGTTAGTGATTTCTACTTTCTTTGATTGTATTCTAACACAAGTTGCTTAATTTCAGTTTTTGAAATTAGTTTATATGTGTTTTATGTCCCTTAGCTTTCTCTGTTTAGGCGAATACTGCAAGCGCCCTGGGGTAGACCACATATTGCATGGCTGGATACAGTGGACGATAGCTGTGGTTCACGTTACATGGTGGTGCTGCTGAATCAGCTCCCTACACTCCACATAGGGTTTTTTTTTGTTTGTTTGTTTGTTTGTTTTTGAGACAAGGTCTCACGATGCAGTTCAGACTGGCCTTGAGCTCACTTTTATAGCCCACGCTGGTCTCAAACTCGCACTGATCCTCCTGACTCAGCCTCCCAAGTTCTGGGATTATAGGAGTGTGCTACCACGCCCGGCTCCACATAGGATTCTCTTCTGTCTTGTTACTCTCCAACCACTGTTACGGATTTGGGTATTTTTCATTGCAGTTTTGACTTCTGGCAGTCTGATGATCTAGTGTGAGTCACGTCCAGATTTTTTATATTTTCTTGAATAATTCCGCCCTCTATCACTTTTATTCTTGATAACTTTTTAGTTCTTAAATCTTTTTGAAATTAATACAGTTGCCACCTTTTAAATTTTGATCAGAGGTAGCATGGTGCATCTTTCTCTATCTATTTACTTTAATTTTTATATGTCTTTTGATTTAAAGTGAATTTCTTGTTTCTTCTATTATCCCTTATTCTCTTCTATTACGTTTTTGTTGATGTTGTTGTTGTTGTTGTTTTAAATAAAAATATTAACTTGAGAGAGAGTATAGCAATAACTGAAGTAAAATTAGAAGCAGCACACATCTAAAAGACCCCAGGCATTCTATGCATGGTTTTAGTATTACACATTGCTATCCTCAGCATCAAAAACCTGTTGCAGATTCTTAGGACCACTGTCTAATTCATCCTGGAAATATAAGTGCATAGTTTTGTCCCAGCATGTTTCCTAACTTTTCTGTTTGCTGTCTCTTTGTTACTTAATCCTTAAGTTATACTTGAGTCCTGGTTTTCTGTTGTTGTTTGTTTGTTTTTGTAGGATTTTTTGTTTTGTTTTTGTTTTTGAATTTTTTAGAAAAGGGTGTACAGGGTATGCAGAGTCTCACTACTAGATGGCACTCTTGATTAGCCTGTTTACAGCCCAGCAGGAGCTGATATTTCAGGTGAGCACCATCACACTCAGTCTCAATTGCCATCTCTGCCTGCCCCAGGTGCAGGGTCCCGCGGCAGGCCCAAGGATTGAACCTCCAGCCCATCTGCTTGCTTGCAGGCACTTTAATTTGCTGAGCTTTTTGGCCAACTGTGAGTCCAGTTTTTTGACTT
>PVJA010021709.1:0-35193 GCA_004027025.1 Myocastor coypus
TTTTTTTTTTTTTTTTTTTTTTTTTTTTGTCTTTTTGAGACAGGGTCTCGCTGTGCAGTTGAGGCTGGTCCTGAGCTCACTTTTGTAGCCCAGGCTGGTCTCGAACTCGCACCAATCCTCCTGCCTCAGCCTCCCGAGTGCTGGGATTACAAGCGTGCGCCACCACGCCCGGCTCCGTTCTGTTTTTCTAAGACAAGGCCTCAGCTATGTAGCTCAGGTCAGCCTTGAACTCACTGTGGAGTTCAGGCTGTCCCCAAAGTTGAAGGTTCCTGCTGCCTCAGCCTCCCAAGTGCTGGGATTACAGGTGTGCGTGTTCCATCCGAAGCGGGATGCTGGACTCTCTGCCTTTGCGGGTCCTTCACAAAGGACTATGGGCTCCCACCTTCGACCTGTGACAGCAGCCAGTGACATAGGCCATGGCCTGAGGTGAATCTCACCTCCTGCCCTCAGTGTTTTGTGTTCTAAGAATAGAAGCGCACCCAGCTGCGGCTAAGTGGAGGGAGGGCTGTGTAAGGAAAGACTGCTCTGACAGACACTCAAGGCCCTCCTGGTGCCCCTGCCTCAGTTTTCTCATCTGTGAAGTGGGGAAGAGAGCATTCCCTTTATAGCAATGGTTCTCAACCTGTGGGTTGTGACCCTGGAGGGGGTCAAACAACCAAAACACAGGGGTCGCCTAAAGTCATCGGAAAATGTTATTTATTTGGAATTACAGTTTTGAAGTAGCCACCAAAGTTATTTTTTGGTCTGAGGTCACCGCAGCATGGGGAATTGTATTGTGGGGTCACAGCATTAGAAATGTTGAGAACCACTGCTTTCTACGGTTGCGGGGGATGCAGTGAGCTGAGGTGGGCTGCCACGTGAGGTGTTCACACACTTCCCGGGTATGCTTTTTTTTTTCTGTCGGAACCTGGGATTGAACTCAGGCCCTTGTGCTTGCCCAGCAAGCGCTTATTCTACTGGGGTACATCCCCAGCCCTACTACTTTTATTGTGAACACGCAGCTTGGACCTTCTGGGAGAATATGTTCTCTCACCCACTCTCCTCTTTAGCCCCATCTGTTCTAAACCTGGTTTTGCTTTGTGGTGGGGGCCTTGGGTCCCCAGAGCTCAGCTGTGAAGCTGCCGGGCGGTGTGGTTCAGTACCATCGTCCAGCCTGTGTCTGAGGTCATTTGCCCCCGACAGTCTCTCTACTCTTGCTAACTGCAAATTCCTGGGAGAAAGGAGACCTGTCTGGTGGGGTGTTGGTAGGGTGTCCGCTCTGTCTTCCGGTCTACTGTGCTGTGTGTGTGTGTGTGTGTGTGTGTGTGTGTGTGCAAAGGGGATGGTGGTGGTGGTGCAGGTCCTCTGCAGCCTCCTCAGAATTGTGAAGAGTAGGGGTGCGTGTGTGTGTGTGTGTGTGTGTGTGTGTGTGTGTGAGAGAGAGAGAGAGAGAGAGAGAGAGAGAGAGAGAGAGAGAGAGAGAGAGAGAGAGAGAGAGAGACCAAGACCCAGGTTTCAGGACTCTTGCTGTTTGCATGTGGCTCCTTTATGGCTCAACATATCATTGTTGCATTTAAAATATGAGGTCTTAGGAGATACCTTAGTGGTATAAGCGCCTGCCTGGCAAGTACAAGGTCCTGAGTTCAATTCCCGGTACTGAAAAAGAAAAAGAACCCCCCCCCAAAAAAAAAAAAAAAAAAAACGTCGTCAGTATTAAAAATCTAGAATTTTCCTAGCCAGGCATGTTGGTGCACCTTTGTAATCCCAGCACTCAGAAGGCCGAGGGCTGGGGAGATAGCTCAGCTGTCTAAGTGCCTGCCTGGCAAGCAGAAGGACCCAAGTTTGATCCCTGGTTCCACATGCCATGCCAGCCCCTGAACTGTCTATACCAAATAAATAAATAAATAAACTTTCAAAAAAGTTGGCCCGGCAGGATGGCTCAGTGGTCTAAAGTACCTGCAGGCGGCTGCAGGGACCGTGGTTCGATCCCCGGCACCACATGCTGCACCAGCCCTGCCCTCAGGGCAGGCTGAGCCGGCCATAAAAATAAACAAACAAAAGTTCTGAAACAAGAAAAAAAAATTTGTGTAAAAAGTGTAACAGTCTTTTGCCAGGCGTGGTGGCGCACGCCTGTAATCCCAGCACTCGGGAGGCTGAGGCAGGAGGATTGGTGCAAGTTCGAGACCAGCCTGGGCTACAAAAGTGAGCTCAAGGCTAGCCTGAACTGCATAGCGAGACCCTGCCTCAAAAAAAAAAAAAAAAAAAAAAAAAAAGAAGAAGAAGGCTGAGGCAGGAGGATTTCCTAGAATGTAAGGCTAGCCTGGGCTGCGTGGTGAGTTCAAGGACAGCTTGAACATAGCAAGACCCTCTTTCTTTCTTTCTTTCTTTCTTTCTCTTTTGGGACCAGGGTTCAAACTCATGACCTTGTACTTGCCAAGCAGGCACCTGTGCCATGGAGCTATCTCCCCAGCCCTGCAATACCCCGTCTCTGAAAACAAAAACAAACCAACAGAAATCTAGAGATTTCCTATAAAAATCTGGATTTTTATGTTTCTTGGGAAAGAAATAACAGAAGCCCAGCCGGGCGTGGTGGTGCACGCCTGTAATCCCAGCACTCGGGAGGCTGAGGCAGGAGGATTGGTGCGAGTTTGAGACCAGGCTGGGCTACAAAAGTGAGCTCAAGGCCAGCCTGAACTGCATAGCGAGACCCTGTCTCAAAAAAAATAAAAAAGGAAGCCCAAGACTGTGGCACCGGTGCTATCTACCCTGGGTGTTTGCTTGGCAGGTCTCCAGCACCCACCCTTCCCCTACACTGTGTTCCTTCTGTGCCCACTGCCCCATCTTCATTTTCCACCCCTACCTGGTGCCCTGCACTGGAGCTTGCAACTTCCGTCCACAGCCTGAATGGGGCTCGCCCAGAAAAGGAAAGAAAAAATCCTCAAATGGTTCTCTCACCTTTGGAGATTTGTGTGCGAGCCCGGTTCTGAGCGATAGCTACAGAGACCCTCTGACCAGCCCCAGAGGGCTAATGTCCACCCTTGCTAGACAGAGGGGAAACAGGCTCACAGGGAAGCCCTTGTTCTATGCGCACGCCGGCATATGGTTTAGAAAGGACTTGGCCCACCCAAAGATGCAGCTTGGTCCATTTCCTGCTCAGCACCATGCTGTGGTTCTTTTTTTTGGCTGGACCGGGGTTTGAACTCATGACCTTGCACTTGCCCGGCAGGCACTTGTGCCACAGAGCTATCTCCCTGCCCACTGCACTGCGGTTCTAAGAGGAAGCTGCCAGCTCAGTGGCCTTTCACCCTGGATGCTTTGGGGTGCTTATCAGCATGGGGGAGCTCAAGTAGTGATGACTGCCACCAGCTGGCCCTCAGGCCCTGTGCAGTCCAATAGTGTCTTTTTTTTTTGAAGGGCAACAGGGTCTCACCATGTAGCCCAGGTTGTTGGGGAACTCATGACGATCCTCCTGCCTCGGCCTTCTGAGTAGCTTTGGTGAAAGACATACATGGCTGCATCTGCCCCAGCATTACCCCGCGTATGTCCGTGCTGCTGAAGGAGCGCTGTGTTGTCTGTGACAGTAGAAAGGTTGGCTTCAGATCACAGGTTGTGTTTCGTTGTCTCTTCGGTGTCCTCTGCTCTGGAAGGGCTCCTCCGCCTTTCTGTGAAGTGGGTGACCTTAGCCTTTAGAACACACCCAAGTAAAGCCCCTCCCCACGGTGGCACCGCTCCTGATTCTGTGTGCCACCTACTTCTGGCAGGAACACTGTGAGGCGACGTTGTGTCCCCTGTGGGTCCCCGTTGCTGATCACCCTGGGCCATATGGGCACAGTGGCAACTGCCAAGCTTCTCTCCTGTCAAGTTGCTTTTTTTTTTTTACTTTTAAAAAAAACTTTATTTATTTATTTATTTTATGGCTGGCTCAGCCTGCTCTGGGGGTGGGGCTGGCATAGCATGTGGTGCTGGGGATTGAACTGCAGTCCCTCTGGTTGTCTAAGCTTTCCTAAGCAGGTGCTTTAGACTGCTGAGCTATCTCATCGGCCCCTCAAGTTGCTTTTTTGCCCTTTTGTGGGTACTGAGTATCTTGTGAGAAATGCTTTGAGATGGTATAGGTGGCCCCTCCTAACCTCGGATTTATTCGTTTACTTCTGCATACCAGCTTGGTTTGCTGGGGTACTGAAGGAACAGGACCAGTTGCAACCATGACTAATTTGCATCACTTCTCCCCCTCCCTCCCTTTCCCTGCTTCCTTTTCTTTTTTGTGGTCTAGGGATTGAAGCCAGGACTTTTGCACAGAGCTGCATTCCTGACCCCTTTTTTCTTTGTTTATTTTCTGGAGACCAGGTCTTACTGCGTTGCCTGGCTGGGCTGAAACTTGCAGTCTTCGTGCCTCAGCTTCCCAGAGTTCTGGGATCACAGTGTGCACTGCCATGCCTAGCTTCAGCTATTTTCTGTTTATTATTATTATCATCATCATCATCATCATCATCATCATCATCATCATCCAAGAGTAGCAGTGATTGGGGCTGGGGAGATAGTTCAGTAAGCTTGCCTCAGCAGGTGCTTTAGACTGCTGAGCTATCTTGCCAACCCCTGAGCAAGTTTAAATTTCTTTTTTTTGGGGGGACTGAGATTTGAACTCACAACCTTGCAATTCCCAGGCAGGCACTTGTGCCACAGAGCTATCTCCACGGCCTCTTTCTTTCTTTCTTTCTTTCTTTCTTTCTTTCTTTCTTTCTTCTTTCTTTTCTAGACAGGATCTCTATATAGTCCAGGCTGGCCTTGAACTCACTTTGTAGCCAAAGCTGGCCTCAAACTCATGACAGTCCTCCTGCTCAGCCTCCTGAGTGCTGGGATCACAGGTGTGTGCCACTGTGCCTGGCCTTGAGTGGATTTCACTTTCTGGCCCAACAGAGTGTTTTAAGCTCAACTTGACCTTCCTCTTGCTGGGGAGGCCTGGGTTCTTTTATTCCACAGTGATGCTTAGAAGCACCAGTACCGTGACTGGCCAATGTGGTCTTGCCCCTGAGGTGCTCCTGAGCCTGGCCCCTCCTGCGGCCCAAGTGACATAATCCATGCTGCCACTGCCATCTAAGGCCACAGGGTTCATGCCCATTTACTTTTTTATGTTTGGAATTTCCCCCTTCAGTGAATCTAAAGAGCATAATTTTTTGTTTCTTTTTTTCTATTATTAGTTGTTATTAATTTTATAAAATATGGAGTTACTTTCTCTTACACCTCTCTCGACCCCCTTATTTCCTTCTTCCAGAAGAATATACTTTTTTTTGTGTGTGTGGGTGTGTGGGACCGGGGTTTGAACTCACAACCTTGTACTTGCCAGGCAGGCACTTGTTTTCTTTTTCTTTTTTTTTTTCTTTGTGGAACCAGGGATTGAACTCAGGCCCTTGGGCTTGCCAGGCAAGCACTTTTTTTTTTTTTTTTTGTCTTTTTGAGACAGGGTCTCACTATGCAGTTCTGGCTGGCCTTGAGCTCACTTTTGTAGCCCAGGCTGGTCTCGAACTCACACCGATCCTCCTGCCTCAGCCTCCCAAGTGCTGGGAAGGCAAGCACTTATTCTACTGAGCTTTCTCCCTAGCCCCAGGCAGGCACTTGTGCCATGGAGCTATCTCCCCAGCCCCATACATTTTGTTTTGAGACACAGGTTCTCATTCTATAGTGTAGGCTGGTCTTGAGCTCACCACATAACCCAGGCTGGCCTCAAACTTAGAATTATGCTCCTGCCTCAGCCTTCTGAGTGCTGGGATTCCAGGCTTTTTTTTTTTTTTTTTTTTTTTTTTTTTTTTTTTTTTTTTTTTTTTTTTTTTTTTTTTTTTTTTTTTTTTTTTTTTTTTTTTTTTTTTTTTTTTTTTTTTTTTTTTTTAGTACAGGGTCTACAGAGTACTGGGTCTTACCACATAGATTGGATTCATAGTGATCCTCCTAGTTTCAGCTTCCCAGGTGCTGGGAATACAGGCGCAGGCCACCACGCCCAGTCTCAACTGCCACTCCAGTGTGCCGGGGGGGGGTGGTGGTGGGGCTACCTGGCACACAGGGGATCAAACCCTGGCCCTGAGCTCTGCTGAGCCATCTGGCTGGACCTCCAGGCTTGTTTGTAAGCACTGCTGTACCAGCTTGCATCTCATAGATAACTGCTCCATTGCTGAGGATAGTGTCGCACCCCCTGAGGACAATCTAGCCCCCTAGAGCCTATTTATCTGATTTTTATATATTTATTTATTTATTTATTCTTGTTTCAGAACTTTTGTTTGTTTATTTTATTTTTATGGCTGGCTCAGCCTGCCTGAGGGCAGGGCTGGCGCAGCATGTGGTGCCAGGGATTGAACCATGGTCCCTGAAGCCGCCCAAGCTTTCCCAAGCAGGCGCTTTAGACCACTGAGACATCCCGCTGGGCCCCCTCATTTTTTATTTTGAGACAAGTTCTTGCCAAGTTGCCCAGACCAGCCTTGAACTTGCGCTCCTGCCTGAGCCCTAGCCTCCCCAGCGGCTAGGTCCGTAGTTGCACATTGCTTGCTGCATGCTGCATGGCTTTCTTTTTGACCCATGGTAAAAAGGGTCCAGGGGGAGAAGATAGAGGCAGGAGCCCTGGGTTCGCATCTCAGCTTTGTCACCACTTGCCTGAGCACCTTTGGGCAAGATGCCGATCCTCTCTGGCCAGTGGAAAATGCGACTCAGGTCAGTGGTGCGGATGGGGAGAACAGACTCCTGAGTCCCGTCCAGACGTAATGCACGTAATCATGATGTAATCAGACGTAATCAGTGACGGTGCTTACAGCGTGCACACCGCACTCCCAACATGCTCTGCGCTCAGATGATTCTGGTTAATTGAATGTTCTGGGACATGGAAACATTCCCAGAAGTCCTTTTTAAGCCTTTGTGGATGTTGAAACCCACACAGTCATCTACTCAGCAAGCATTTGCTGTCACCGTAACAGGTTCTGGCCCAGGTGCTGCTGGCGAAGGCTCTGACTGAGACACCCGGGCGCAGCCTGGGGAACTCTGCGTGGGTGAGGATGTGGCAGAGTCACCGTACAGCAGGACCACACCTCGGGGAGCTGGGCGCACTCAGCTCGGGCCATCTGGGAGGGTGAGGAAGAGCTCCGTGAGGAGGGTATAAGGCCAGCTCAGGACAGCGTGATCAAAGGCCCGGAGAACGTGTGTGTTCCTTGGATGTGGAGCTGGCGGTGGGGAGAGAACAAGTGTGTGGTGCCAGAGAGGAAGATGCTGGGGAGGGCAGGAACACACAGGCTCGCTGGATGTGGTGGCACATGCCTGCAATCCCAGCACTTAGGAGGCTGAGGCAGGAGGCTCGCCATTGACCTCGCTACATAGCAAGTTCAGGGCTAGCCTGCACTACCTAGTGGGATTCTGTCTTGAAAAACTAAGAAAGAAGAAAATTACAAAGGGCTTACTTGGCTGGTGAGGGCTACAGGTTCATTTATTCTCAAGATGCATTTGGTTGTGAGACAAATGTAACCCAGGTTGATCTCACACTTGTGACGGTCCTCCTGCGTCAGCCTCCCTAATGCTGGGCTTGCAGGTATGCACCACTGTGCCCTGCTTTCAAGAATGCATTTGTGATTTGATCTCTCTCTCTCCCCCCCTCTCCCTCCCTTCCTTCCTCTGTATCCCTATCTCTATCTATCTATCTATCTATCTATCTATCTATCTATCTATCTATCTATCTCATGATGCTAAGGAATTAAACCTAGGGCTTTTGCTCTGAGCTACAGCTCTGACCCATTTAATTTAATTTAATCTTTTTTGTGGCTGGCTCAACCTTCCCCTGGGGTCAGGGCTGTCATAGTATGTCGTGCCAGGAATACAGCTAAGGTCCCTGTGCTTGCCTAAGCTTGCCTAAGCAGGCACTTTAGTCCATTGAGCTATCTTGCTGGCCCCTGATCCATTTAATTTTTTATTTAAATTTTTTTTTGCAGAACTGGGGATTGAACTCAGGACCTTGCACTTACCAGGCAGGCACTTGTGCCCCTGAGCTATCTCCCTGGCCCTCATCTCGCTATGCAATTGAGGCTGGTCCTGAGCTCACTTTTGTAGCCCAGGCTGGTCTCGAACTCGCACCAATCCTCCTTCCTCAGCCTCCCGAGCGCTGGGATTACAGGCGTGAGCCACCACGCCTGGCTGATCCATTTGATTTTAATTTAATTTAATTTTTAAATTTTGAAACAGGGCCTCCTGGAATTGTCCAGGCTGGGCTCAAACTTATAGTCCCTTCCTTGGTCGCTCCAGGTGCTGGGATGTGGGTGTGCCCCATTGCACCCAACCGCTGTGTTACTCTTCATTGCAAAAGTAGAAAGGAGAGAGAGACTGAAATAAAAACCTGACGTGACAGAGAAGGAGCCTGAGTGTCAGAGGGTGGCACTTGTGACTGCAAGCAGGGAGTACTGCTGTGTCTAATGGGCCCCTGCCCTGGGCCCTGCAGAGCTGAAGCTTTGTCGAGTGAAGCTGGCAACCTGGTTATTTACAGGCGACCTCCCAACTATTAAACGTTGGTGGATAATTAACAGCAATAGCAAAACTACTGTGGGCAAAACAAAATGCTTCTGTGGCACGGGCCACTGTGTGAGCTGTGGTTTGTACCCTGCCCCTGGGGTTTGACAGATGAGGCTTGGACTCCATACCAGGGTCTGATGGCGAATGAACCCCCATCCCTAGCTGGACTCTAGGCCTCCTGGCCCTGAAGCCTGAAGGTACGGGGCCACCTGTCACAAAAACACTGAGTGCTGTAGAGGCCACATGGGAGGCTGCCTGGGAATCCTGGGCCCTGTGACAGTTCTGGAGGGGAGGAAGTGACTTGGGACAGCACCAAGAGAGCAGGGTCGTCTCAGGATGGAAGGCACAGCCCAGCAGGGGCTGCAGCAGTTGGCGAAAGCTGAGAATGCAGGCCCAGGATGCTCATGTGGCGTTGGCTACGGAAGCAGCACCCCCCAGGCTGCATTCCTGTTTGAGATCCATTTGATGGCCCCGGAGTCCAAAGGGGGACAGGTGGCCATGTGGAGGTGGCATTCTCTGCTGTGTTGGTATTGCAAGAACTTTGCTCTCTGCCTTCCTGGCCATAGGGAACGTGCCCCTGAAGAGGAGGCTCCCTGGGGCGGGCCCGTGTCTGTCTGTTGGCCCAAGTCTCCTCCGTGCCTGGAACACAGTAAGTGCTCAGAAATATTTGTTGCCTACTTACTTAGGATAAAGTGTTCTCTAAGCCCGGGGGCTTAGACAACTCCCGGACAAGCTCTATGGTGCTTATGTTCTTGTGTAAAGATAAGCAATACACAAGCAAACAAATCAATGAATGAGATGATTTCAGGGAGTGGGGCCCGTGCACAGCTTGCCACGCCTCGGGGGCTTGGCCTGTTTTATCCATGTCTCCTCCCAGCCCGAGAGCCACCAGGACAGAGCCAGGGTCTACTTGGTTCTTGGTTTCTTTCACAGCCCCTATGGCTTGTCCCCGACAAATTGGTAGTAAAAAAAACTAAAAGAAAAGGGTTTCTACTGACTAGATGGGACAGACGCACACAGGCCCACAGGACCTCAGCCCGCGCGTGCAGGGCGCATGCCAGGCACCTGAAGCCTTTGGAGGCCAAGACACTCATTAGTATCCACCCAGGGTCACTGCTGATAAGCTAGAGTGTGAATTTCCTCACACATAGGGAGGTGGCAGGGGAGTGCTAATAACAACAGGGATAATCTTAATTAATGACTTGATAACTGTAATTAAGTGCATCGTGTCTGGAGGCCTTGTTTGGAATTCTGGGAGGGAGGAGCTAGTATTTGGCAGCCTTGGAGTCCAGAGGCAGCGAGGGCAAGGGCAGGAGCTGGCACATCCCAGCTCCGAGTCTCAGTGGGAGAATGGGGCCGTGTCACAGGGCTGCTGCCAGCTTAGGGAGCCCATGGCAAAATCCTTGTGGCTCCACGTCTGCAGCTGCTTGGGTAGCCCCTACTGTGCTATGTCAGGAACCTGGGTGCCAGGCTGCAAAGTACCCCCAAGTGGTCCCAGGCAGCCGTCCATGGGTGTGCCTGACAAGCCTACAAGTGATCACCCCCCCCCCCAAGTCTATCTGGGACCTTTCCAAGACAGACAGGAGAGGGTGCCATGGTGTGTGGGTACTTCTGGTGGGAGATTAGAGAAAGTGGGGTGGTGCTGGAGGCCACATGAGTGAGTGGAAACTTTGTGGCTTGATCCCACCGTCTGTGACCTCAGTTTCTCCTTTGGGGTAGAAGGATGGGTAGGGTGCAGAGACCCTCCTTCTTGGTGGAGCCCTAGTCAGGACAGTGGTTTGGGGGACCCCTTTTTTCTCTCCTCCCCTCTCGCTGGGCATGAGGAGAGGGCGGAGCCACAGAGGCCCGGACACCAGGGGTTAAGCGGTGACCTCAGCGGCCCGGCTGGTTGGCGGGGGCGGCGCCGTGCGCGGGGCCGAAGCTGCGCGGGGCTGCGCGGGCCGCGCGGGCGCACTCGGGCCCGGCCTCACGGCGGTGACGGCGGCGGCCATCGGCTCGGGCGCGGGCGGGCGGCGCCGGCCATGGGCGCCCGCGGCGGCCGGGGAGGCTGAGGCGCAGCCGGCGCCTTTGTGCAGGGTGCGGACACCGAGGCCGGACTGCGAGGCCGGTGAGTGCGCGCGGTCGGCCGGGCCAGGCACCGCGTGATCGTAAGGATCCTGGGCGCTTCGGGCAGGCAGGCGCGGCGCAGAGGAGTAGCCAAGGGGGTGGCAGCGTGGCGCCCACTGCGTGTCCATGAACCTCTCTGGGGTCCTCTGCGCGGGCAGCTGCTGCTGTCGCTGGTGTAAGCGGGTGGCCCTGCCCCCAGTCCTCGAGTCCCTCCTTGCCCCTTGGGACCACTTTGCACGATCCCCATCGCCTTTGTGCCCCAGACTGTGATGTGTGTGTGTGTGTGTGTGTGTGTGTGTGTTTTCCAGCAGTTGGACGGGACAGTTTGGGAATAGGCATCCCCAACCTGAGCCTCTCTTTCCCCACCGTGGGCTGTGCTGCACCTCCCTCCTGCACTGACCTTGGTGAGGGTCTCTGGATTGCAGGGGGAGGGGCCCGGGATGCTAGGAACCTCCGTGGTGGATCAGACTGGCCTGATCTGGGCCCTTGCCTGGAGGCGGACCTAGCTGGCTTCCCACAGGAGTGAGGGCGGGAGAGGAGGCTGCAGGGTCAGCTACAGGCCGTGGCCACCCAGCCGGGTCAGCCCTGGGTGCTCCGGGTGCAAGAACTTGCGTGGGGTGAGGTGGAGACCAGTCTCCTTTCTCCAGGGTGGCTTGTAACAGGGAGATTAGGCCTGAGTTAAGAGGAGAGAGCCCAGGTCATTCTTTCTCTCTAATGCTGGGGTGCTGGCAAGGAGTCCCCAATGTTTATTTAGCCCTCAGAGTCAGGAGGGGAGCCCTAGAAGATAGAGGTGTGTGGGTGGCACTTGGGAGTTTTGGCCTCCCTGAAGACTCAGCCAATAGGGCGAGCCCTGCCTGCCTGTCCAAGCCCCATCTGTTCCTGCTGGGATGCTGGAGAGAAAAGACAGGTTGAATGGGGCCTCATTAAAATACACAGCCTCTCCAGAGGGCTCCTGGGATGGCAAGAGCCGAGTCTTCCATCTGTCCACCTGCCCATCCACCTGTCCACGCTGCTGTGGGTCCCCGCAGTGTCCAGGCCCTTGTCAAGCAGAGGAGAGAGGAGGGTACAGGTGACAGTGGACACACTGCTTGTGTCTGTAGGGTGGGGGCTTTCTCATGTATAGGATTCCACGTTGCATCTGTCACAGTTACCTTCCCGAGGTGCCCTGTCCCTAACACCAGATGATAGCCTTTGCTCTGAGGGTCACTGCCTGGACAGTGGACTCTGTCCTACTACGTCTCTTTCAGTCTTCATTTGGGGACCCGTGCTCCCCCCCCCGGGCAGGCCAGACTGCCAGAACAGCTTCTTTTTTTTTTTTCATTTATTTATTTATTTATTTATTTTTTTTTTTTTTTTGTCTTTTTGAGACAGGGTCGCACTGTGCAGTTCAGACTGGCCTTGAGCTCACTTTTGTAGCCCAGGCTGGTCTCGAACTCGCACCAATCCTCCTGCCTCAGCCTCCCGAGTGCTGGGATTACAGGCGTGCGCCACCACGCCCAGCTACCTTTTTATTTATTTATTTATTTATTTTTCTTGTTTCCGAACTTTTGTTTGTTTATTTATTTATTTTTATGGCCGGCTCAGCCTGCCCTGAGGGCAGGGCTGGCACAGCATGTGGTGCCGGGGATCAGGGATCGAACCGCGGTCCCTGCAGTCGCCCAAGCTTTCCTAAGCAGGCGCTTTAGACCACTGAGCCATCCTGCTGGGCCCCCAGAACAGCTTCTTTACACTTCCCAGAGCCCTGGAAGCCTTCGAGAGCAGGGACTAGGTCTGTCCTCAGTTGCCGGAGTCTAGAACAGTTCTTGGCCCAAAGTAGGTGCCTGATAAATAGTCTCTGGAATGGGCAGTTCTAATTCTGGTGTTTCACATTTTAAATTTGGCAGAGTCTGGGGGAAGGGAAAGCTGGTGGGCACTTTGGGAGCCTTGGTATTAGGGGAGTAGCAGGGGAGGGTTCATTGTTAACTCAAGAAAAATGAGTTGGGCCAGGTGGGGTGCTGCAGGGCTGTAAACCGCCCCCCCCTGCACTCCAGAGGCAGAGGCAGAGGCAGGCTACGAGTTCAAGGCCAGTCAGAGCTACAAAGTGAATTCAAGGCCAGACCCCAAGCAAAAAGGTAAACAAAAACAAAATCATAAATTCATTAGCATAGGAGCCGGGGAGATAGCTCAGGGGCACAAGTGCCTGCCTGGCAAGTGTAAGGTCTTGAGTTTGAACCCTAGTTCTGGGGTGAGGGGGATTCATTAGCAGACCTAGTTTTTTCTAATGCCAGGAACTGGGAGAGGCGCTTTAAGCCTGTGACCTCTTACAGTGAGAAGGAGCAGAGTAGAAGGAGTGTGATCTTAGATACATTTTGAAAAGATGAGGTGGGTCATCTGTGTGCTTTGATAATAATAATAATGATAACAACACAGGTTTACATAGCGCTTTCACACTGCTATCTCTTTGTTTCAACAACAGTCCTGATAATTAGACTGGAAAGATGGGCTGGGGCCCAAGGTCACGGCCACTTGCCTGGCCCTTGCTGGTTCTGTGAGGTTCTGTCCAGTGCCTTTGAATACCAGTGACCCGGTCAGCAATGGAGGAGGGGCCTAAAGTCCAGAGAGAGGTTCAGACTCAGTTCTCTCCCCACCCCTCTAGTGGCCTCTGGCCTAGCTTGACTCTTTCCTGGCTGTGTTCCTGGGTCTCTGCCTTGGTGGAGGAGGCAGGGTCTTGGTCTGACAAAGGTCAAGGTGGGGGTCACTTATCCCCATAGGGCCTGTGCTAGGCTCTGGGCCAGGTTCAGTTGGTACCGTTGCATGAAAGCTGTTGTTAAATTTTAGGCATTTTGTGAGCACTATGGTTGTTAAACATGGTCATTATATTAAAAAAAAATTGTGAGATAACTTTATAACTTTATTTTTCTTTTTGATACCTGAGCTATGAAGATGAGCTTGGCCTTAAGCTCACTTTGTAGCCCAGGCTAGTCTCAGATTGTCGGTGATGCTCCTGCCTCGGTCTGTCTGAGTGCTAGAATTACAGGAGTGTACTAGCATGTCCAGGTCAATATCTTTATCTATATATCTATAGCTACATCTATATCTGTATCTATCATATATATATATATATATATATGATTATTATTATTTTTATATTATGGCTGGCTCAGCTTGCCCTGGGAGTGGGGCTGGCACAGTATGTGTTGCTGGGCATTGAACTACAGTCCCTGAGATTGCCTAAGCTTTCCTAAGCAGGAGCTTTAGACTGCTGAACTCTTTCACTGGCTCATTATTATTATTATATTTTTGTACCAAGGATCAAACTCGGGACCTTCTGCTTGCTCGGCAGGTACTTAAGCCACTGAGCTATCTTCCTGGCCCTAAATTTATTATTATTATTATTTTAAACTTTGCTTTTATTTATTTATTTATTGATTGATTGATTGTCTTTTTGCGACAGGGTTTCAGTATGCAGTTCAGCCTGGCCTTGAGCTCAACTTTTGTAGCCCAGGCTGGTCTTGCACTCACCCTGATCCTCCTCCTTCAGCCACCTAAATTTATAATTAAATAATGATATTTAATATCAAAAATAAACCCAGGATAATCACACATAGCTGTAATCCCTGAAGTCTGGGAGGCTGAAGCAGGAGGATTGCAAGTATGAATCTAGCCTGGGTAATTCAGTGTGTCCATGAGATTCTATCTTAAAAAGTAAAAAGGTCTAGGGGCCCAGCGGGATGGCTCAGTGGTCTAAAGCACCTGCTTGGGAAAGCTTGGGCGGCTTCAAGGACCGAGGTTCGATCCCCGGCACCACATGCTGCGCCAGCCCTGCCCTCAGGGTGCAGGCTGAGCCAGCCATAAAAATGAGTGAATAAGTAAATAAAGGTTATGAAACAAGGAAAACATAAATAAATAAAAAATTAAAAAAAAAAAAAAGTAAAAAGGTCTAAAGATACAGCTCAGTGTAAAGGTCCTGGACCCCCAGTGCTGGAACTAAAGTGGAAAGAAATAGTCCAGGTTACTTCTAAGTACTTTATTACACATGTTACATGTTTATAATGACATGCACATTTAGGGTGTTTGGTATCTGTGTGTGTACACACATGCATTCGGTGTGTGAAGCATGTACTGTGGTGTGCTAATCACACACAGCTCACCATGTTTAGGGATGTTGTGTTTCCTTCATGGACCCGGACACAGTGAGGGTTGTTCCACCCGGGAGTCAGGCAGGTGCTGTCAGCCAGGGGCTGAGGGCAGCTGTTGGGCTGGGCCTGCTGCAGTGGTGGTGACTATATTATTTTTTGAGGCATGGCCTTGCTGTGCAGTTCAGGCTGGCCTTGAGCTCACTTTGCAGCCTAGGCTGGTCTTTTTTTTTTTTTTTTTGTCTTTTTGAGACAGGGTCTCGCTATGCAGTTCAGGCTGGCCTTGAGCTCACTTTTGTAGCCCAGGCTGGTCTTGAACTTGCACCGATCCTCCTGCCTCAGCCTCCCAAGTGCTGAGATTATAGGTGTGCACCATCACGCCCAGCCCTATACTATATTCCTATATTATTATTATTATCTTTTTTTTTTCCATGCTGGGGATGAAACCCTGAGCTTCTACCACTGAGCCATGGTCCCAGCCCTGAAAGGGTTTTATTTTTTAATTTTTTTTGTGGGACTGGGGTTCAAACTCACAATCTTGCACTTGCCAGGCAGGCACTTGTGCCATGGAGCTATCTCCCCAGCTCCTCTGCTGATAAGGTTTTAAATTGCTCTCAAATCAAATAAGCACTGCACTGCAGCAGGAGAGCACTTACCCACACCAAGAAGCAGAGGACAGTGAGGAAGAGATGTGGATCATTGAGAACCAGTTTTGGGGCCAGGGAGAGAGCTTGAAAAACCACACCTGGAGAGCCAGACATTGCCTCTTTGCACAGGGCCTTGCTCTGTAGTCCAGACTGTCCTGGAACTCCCTCTATAGCCCAGGCTGGTCTCAGA
Organism: Myocastor coypus; assembly: GCA_004027025.1. Taxonomy (NCBI): domain Eukaryota; kingdom Metazoa; phylum Chordata; class Mammalia; order Rodentia; family Myocastoridae; genus Myocastor; species Myocastor coypus. The sequence goes on from PVJA010021709.1 coordinate 15,567, forward strand.
CTCCTAGTGATTGTCCTGTCCCAGCCTCCCGAGCGTTGGGATTACAGGTATGCGCCACCACCCTGGCACCTGGGGGTGTCGTGGGGGCCCAGGCAACTGGGGGCCAAGGGGTGGTGGCATTGGAGGATGGACAGTGGACAGGTCAAGTGGCTCAGAACCTGTGGATGTCTGATATTCAGGACCTGCTTGTGTCTGAGGGTGGCTCAGGCTGTTGGGTGCAGGGCCCATCCAGGTGGATTTGGCTGGGCAGGAGAATAGGATCTGATGCTGCTCTCATACAGTCTGTGATCTCTAGGGCTTCAGGAGTGACCATGCTGGACCCTAGGCAGTATCTGCTGGTGTCCACTTATCCTGATGCTCAAGAACTGGTTTCTAAAAAGAAAAAGAATTGATTGCTGAATCTAGGAAATTGCACTTTGGTTGTGAAATGCAGCCATTATAAAACATGGACAGAGCTGGGCGTGGTGAGGCATACCGATCACCCCAGCACTCAGGAAGAAGCAGAGGCAGGAGGATTACTGAGAGTTCAAGACCACCCTGGACTACATAGTGAGACCCTGTCTCAAAAAACAGAAGAAAATTAAACAACAAAGAAATAAACACATGTGGACAGGGGACAGGAATGTGCAGTAGAGGTGTGTGTGGACCTGGCAAGAGAGCTCCCAGGACAGGGAAGGGCCCGGTGGAGCGGGGACAGCACTATGAAGACTCAGGCCAAGTGCTGCCTCCCCAGCCCCCACAAGTCAGCAGCCATAGCGGCATCCGGGTACTAGTTGGCTTTAAGCAGTGCCACATGGTGTTGGCGAGACCCTGCCTCATCATAGCTGTGTCTGTCTCTCATCCTGTGGCTCAGGGTCATGGCTGGGTGTAGAATCCCAGTGCCCACAAGCCCCCCTCCCCTGTACTAATGGCTCCTAATTATGGAGGTGCTAAGCTAATGGCCTGTGTCTGAGAGGTGTGGCAGGCACTGTGAGAGCCCAAGGCCCAGGGGAGCTGGCTCTATCCTTTTCCAACCAAGGGGGAGGGAGGGAGAGAGAGAGACAGAGAGAGACAGAGAGAGAAAGCAACAGAGAGAAAGACACACACACACACACACACACACACACACACACACACACACAGAGACAGAGACTCCATTATGTTGCTGAGGAGATTCACTTTTTTTTTTTTCCTTTTTTAAGTTACCGGGAATTGAACTCAGGACCCTGTGCTTGCCAGGCCAGTGCTTGTTCTACTGAGCTCTCTCCCTGGCCCTATTATGTTGTTGAGGGATCATCTCACTTGCCCAGGTTGGACGTTGAGAGGTTAAGCAATGTAGACCCTGGTTCTGGTTGTCCACAGCCCCTTCTGCCAAGCTGGGGTCCTAGAGGTGCTGGCTTTCTTGTTACTCAAGCAGGGACCATTGCCATGGGAACAGGCCGGGGAGCACTGGGCTGCAGCACAGGTCACCTGAGGTGTAGGTCGCCATGGCGGCCTCCATATCCCAGAGCAGTGTGTGTGTGTGTGTGCGTGTGGTGTGGACGTGGGGCTTGGGGCGGTGCCGGTCCACAGTGGACCCGAGGCCAGGTAGGTAGGTGGGCTTTCTGGGTCTCAGTTCTCCCGGGAGCCTGATACCCCTGTCCCTCCTACAGGAGTCCCTGGGGTCCTGCTTGCTTGGTATGCAGCTGGGGAACCCAGCCAGTAGCGTACAAGGAGGGAGTCGCCTCTCCTTCCCTCTCTGCATTGTTTGAAGTGGGCAGACTTGGAGAGAGCTGTAGAAATGTGGGCCTTTCATTCAATTTCCCTAGAAAAACAATGGTTAAATCCAATAGGCAAATAGCGGTCTCTGGGAATGGAAGAAAAACATCCTTGAGCCTACATGTTAGCCAGGGCCTCCGAATTTCTTTTAAATGGGAGCTTGTTTTACTTTTAAATAGACATGTATTGCGTGACCCTGGACACTTGGAAGGCGTGGAGGGAAGAAAATTAAAATTGCCTTTTGAAAGCTGGTCATACTGTGCTGGGTGCTGTTGTTTCTCTGGGGACTCATTGGGTTGGGACTCTGCAGGGCTCAGAGAGGGCCAGCCTGTGTGGGGCTGTGGGAGGACAGGGAGACCTGTCGGGCCTCTTTCTACACTGGACCTTAGTCACGTTTCCCTTGGGAGCAGGTATGGTGGTGCATACCTGGAATCCTAGCACTCCGGAGGCTGAGGCAAGAGGGTCACCGCCATGCGCTCAAGGCCAGCCTGGGCTACGGTCAGTTCAATCTGGCCTCAAATACAAAGCAAGATCCTGTCTCAGAAACAAAACAAGGGCCGGTGAGATAACTCAGCAGTCTAAAGCGCCTGCTTAGGCAAGCTTAGGCAACCTCAGGGACTGCAGTTCGATCCCTGGCACCACATGTTCCTCCAGCCCCACCCCCAGGGCAGGCTGAGCTGGCCATAACATAAACAAAGAAAGTAAATAATTGGGAGGCTGAACACAGGCAGATCACGTAGTGAGACCCTGTAGGCTTTTTTTTTTTTTTTTTTTTTTTGTTGTTGTCTTTTTGAGACAGGGTCTCGCTATGCAGTTCAGGCTGACCTTGAGCTCACTTTTATAGCCCAGGCTGGTCTGGAACTCGCACTGATCCTCCTGCCTCAGCCTCCTGAGTGCTGGGATTACAGGCGTGTGCCACCACGCCTGGCCCCTGTAGACTCTTAGTAACAGAAAGAAAGAAAGAAAGAAAGAAAGAAAGAAAGAAAGAAAGAAAGAAAGAAAGAAAAAACCCTAGGGGCCAGCTAGATAGCTCAGCGGTCAGTCTAAAGCGCCTGCTTAGGCAACCGCAGGGACCGTGGTTCCATCCCTGGCACCACATGCTGTGCCAGCCCCACCCCCGGGGCAGGCTGTGTCGGCCATAACATAAATACATTTAAAAAAAGAGAAGCCGGGCGTGGTGGCTCACGCCTGTAATCCCAGCACTTGGGAGGCTGAGGCAGGAGGATTGGTGTGAGTTCGAGACCAGCCTGGGCTACAAAAGTGAGCGCAGGACCAGCCTCAACTGCATAGCAAGACCCTGTCTCAAAAAGACAAAAAAAAAAAAAAAAAAAGAGAAATAAAACTCTAAAGAAGCGGTTAGACCCAGGGCCTTAGATACCGTTGGCTTTGTGGTGCTGGGCTGGAACCCAGGGCTCTCCGTGCGAGGCGTGGTCTACCTCTGCTTCCCGGTGCACTGTGTGAACTTAGTTGGAAGTCACCAGATACAGGGAAAGGGCTGGGTCTCCAAGGCAGGGCATTCTGGGAAAGTGATTAGGAAGTGTAGTGAGTTTGATAGTGGGAGATAAGGCTGTGGAGTAGGCTTGTTCTGCAGATAAGAGCTGTTGCTGATTAGGGTGAGGGACACCTTTGCAGTGGACGTTTGCATGCCTTTACACAGGGCAGTGACTGCTGAGCACGGTAGCAGGACTCTGAGGAAGAAGGGCTGCAGCCAGCTGAGGCCAGGCAGGGCTATGTAGTGAGTTTAAGGCCAGACTGCACTACGTAGGGAGATCTTGCTGGGTGGGGGGGGAAAGGTGTATGTGTGGGGAATTTATGTCTTTGTTTCAGGAGAAATGGCATGTGGTGGAGAATTCTGCCTGGTGCTGCTGCTCCATGTCTTCCACTCCGAGAAAATGCTTATGTTAGTGTGACATCATCTGGCCCCTTCCAGTAAAGAGATGCAGCAGGTGGACTGTAACCTGACCCTGTGGGTTGTGTATGAGGGAATATTACCTGTCAGTTTTCTGTTGCTATAACAAAATATCCAAAGCTGGGGAATCTCATAAAGCAAAGAGGCTTACAGCTCACGGTTGTGGAGGTTTGGGGTCGTGAGCCTGGCATCTGGTGGAGGCTGGTGAAGGCCTGGTGGTGTGTGGCAGGCAGGAAAGCATGAGAGACTGCAGTCCCCCTGCCCCTTCCCGGGACCACCTGATGGGCCTGTGGGCCTCTCCCGAGGCCCTGCCTTGTAGAGAGTCCACACTGCCAGCATGGGACCAAGCTTCCCACAGAGGAGCTCATGTGCAACAAATCTCATTCAAGCCACAGCAGCCAGGAAGATAAAAAGCGAAGTCAGAAAAATGAATGAAGCAATCATGTGCTGTGTTGTAAGTCGTGGGAGAAGGCAGCCTGATGTGACAGGGGTAACTTGGGTAGGGGGAGGACAGGCAAGGTGGGAATGGGGCCAGAGAGGTGTGTGCGCGCGCGCGTGCGCATGCGTGTGTGTGTGTGTGTGTGTGTGTGTGTGTGTGTGTGTGTGTGTAGGGGGGCAGGGAAGTCAGGGCAGGCCTATGCAGAGATGATCAAGCTGGGTCTAACTGCAGGCAGACACCTGTGCCTGGCAGGAGAATGGCAGGTGCAAAGGTCCTATGACCAGCTGAACGTGACTGCGTGACACACAGCCTGGAAGTCTTGGGAGTAGCCAAAGCCTCTGGGCTGAGTCATATTTGGACATCCTTAGTTTCTCTTAGTTAGTAGGGCAAGAAGGAGGGGAAAAGAGAAGCAGCGGAGAGCCCCAGGGGCAGCTGGGAGGGAGCTGGAAGGTTGGCTTCCTCAGTCCTCCTGGAGCGGATGTGTAGCAGGCCAGGTGCGACTCAGATTCCCATGGTGCAGAGACCATAGGACAGCATGGGATGGAGGATATGCTTTTGGGCATCCCCGAGGCATCCTAGTTTGTGCAGGAGGACAGCAGAGCCCTGCATTAGCTTGTTTCATCTACCTGGCTTCGCAGTCCTCTTGTTCCTTTTGGAGCACCTGCTAGATGCTGGGTGTTGGACTAGGAACGCTGTGTCTGTGGAAGCGAATAAGATACACAGTCCCTGGGGAGGCAGATGATGACAGGATGGACAGATGGGGTTCTTTCCTGGGGGTCTCAGCCTGGAAGCTGGGGGCAGCATTGACTGGGGAGAGGAAGGAGTCGGAGGCCAGGGTCCTGGACTGGTGGGTAGAGTGGGAGCCCTGTGGACACCGTGGGAGGGCACTGCCTGTCTCCCGGGGCCTGGCACTTGATCTTCAGGGCCATGTTTCAAGCCAAGGACTGACACAATAAGAACCTTTTGTCCTGGGCAGAGCCTGGGTTGAGCCAGTCAGGAGGCACCGGGGAGATCTTCCAGGGCTCTCCACAGGCCTGTGGAGAGCCACGTCACTCCAGAACCACGCTGCTTCCTCTTGTTTCTCAGACTCCCCTCGTTTGCTCTTCCTAGGTTTCTGAGACTCAGAGAGGTTAGACAGTTTCTCCGAGGTCACGCAGGCCATCTTAGTTGACCCAACCTGCATCTCGGGGTGCAAGAAGGTAGAGGAAACCCCAGGAGAGTCTGGGGAGACTCCAGATGGAGGTCCCCTTCCTCAGGACCTTGGTGGCCTTACTCACACAGAGCCTGGCTGCTACTTGTGGGCTGAGCTGCCTGGTTCCTTGGAGTAGCCTCCAGCATCTGCCTCTTCCCAGTGCCAGGGTAGGTCCAGGGTTCCACTGACACCGGTCACACAGGCCAGGGAACGGGCATCCCAGGAAAGCTGTGTTTATTTATTTATTTATTTTTGTAAAAGAATTTTATTTTATTATTATTTCTTTTCCTTGTTTCAGAACTTTTGTTTTATTTATTTATTTTCATGGCCAGCTCAGCCCGCCCTGATGGTAGGGCTGGCACAGCATGTGGTCCCTCCCTCCCTCCCTCCCTCCCTCCCTCCCTCCCTCCCTCCCCCTCCCTCCCTTCCTCCCGCCATCCCTCCTTCCCTCCTTCTCTGTCTGTCTCTTTATCAGTACTACCACGAGGCTTCGTCTTTTGCCCTTATTTTGAGACAGGGTCTCACTGAGTGGCCTGTGCTGACCTTTAACTTGTGATCCTCCTGCTTCAGCCTCCTGGGTAGTCGGCATTACAGGTGTGTGCTGCCACACTCCGCTGAATTTTGTCCCTTCTCGGCGCTGTCATCAGCTCAGAGGACAAGGCAGGGAGGGAGGGAGCCCAGTGTTCAGCTGTTGCTTCTGATCAGAGCTAGCGGTTGGCTGTGTCCTTGTTGGGCGCAGGGCTGGCTCCCTGGTGCAGTATTCAGGATTCATTAGGGCAGTGAGTGTTGTCAGGTCTGTGTTAGGTGTGAGGTTGGAGGGCGTAGCAAGAGCTATCTAACTTTCTAGAAGCTCTCGTAATGGAGTTAGCTTTTTGTAAGAGCTGAGGTTCAGTCTTCTTTCTTTCTTTCTTTCTTTCTTTCTTTCTTTCTTTCTCTCTCTCTGTCTCTCTCTCTCTCTCTCTCTTTCTTTCTCTCTCTCTCTCTCTCTCTCTCTCTCTCTCTCTTTCTTTCTTTTTTTCCTTCCTTCCTTCCTTCCTTTCTTTTTTTTTTGTCTTTTTGAGACAGGGTCTCACTGTGCAGTTCAGGCTGGCCTTGAGCTCACTTTTGTAGCCCAAGCTGTTCTTGAACTCACACCAATCCTCCTGCCTCAGCCTCCCAAGTGCTGGGATTACAGGCGTGTACCACCATGCCCGGCTTTCTTTCTTTTTTTGGAGACAGGGTCTCACTATGCAGTTTGGGCTGGCCTTGTGCTCACTTTTGTAGCCCCCAGGCTGGTCTCAAATTCACAGTGATCCTCCTGATTCCATCTCCTGAGTGCTGAGATTACAGGCATATGCCAACGCACCAGGTTCCAGGTTCCGGGACTACATGGTGGGTGCCAACATCAGGGCCGAGACAGTGCATGTGGGGACCTGGGGCCAGGACTGCACGACATGCAGGGCAGGGGTTTGAACTCGGGTCTTTGTGTTTGCCAGGTAGGTGCTTATGCCTCTAAGCTATCTCTCTGGCCCCTGGGGTTAAGTGTTCTTTTCCTATGCTGGGGATGAACCCAGGGCCTTATACATGCTAAGCACATGCTAAGCACTGAACTACACCCCAGCCCTGAGAGCTGGACTCATAAGACCAGAGGCTTGCAGAGGACACCCATGCGGGGTACTTGCTGAGGGGCAAGGTCTCTGGCCCTAGGTCTCATTGCATGGAACTGTCACTGGAACCCGTTCCTGGGAGAGGCCCCAAGTGGGTGGACCTACCCAGTTCCTCCACTCTTTTTTTTTTTTTTTTGGTAGCAAGAATTGAACTCAGGACCTGTGCTTGCCAGGCAGCTGCTGTGCTGCTGAGCCTGTGTCCTCAGCCAGTTCATCCACTCTTGAGAAATAGTGTGAAGAGTTAGAACTGGGTGGGTCACTGGATGGGTCACAGTGGGGACAGGGAAGGGACAGGGAGGGCGACAGCCATGCCAGGATACAGGTCTCAGCTATTTATCAAGAAGGGACCTGGGGACCAGGGGAGGATGTGGCTGGCAGGGAGGGGATGGAAGAGTTGAGGGAATAATCCAGTTCCAGCTCCTGATTTTATATATAGGACATCTGAGTCCCAGTGGGAGGCTGTAGCTGCTGAGGCGCTGGGCCCAGGAGCCACACAGGACAGGGGAAGCTGGGCCCTCGGCCTCACCTCTTGGCACTGTCATGGCGTGGCACAACTTTCTGCCCGGCGCCTCTGCTGACCTGTGCTAAATTGTTCATCTCTGGGAGGGAGATCTCTACTATGGCTTTCCACTGTTCTTGACCTCTGGACCCTCTTCCTAATATGGGCATCTAGTAACATTCTTCAGGACACAAGTATTCCCCCAAATGCATAGATTGAATAACACTGGTTTTGGTGTAGAGTTGCCTAACCCTTATTTTTTATGGTCCTGGTGACCAAAACCGGGGCCTTCGCAGCTACATCCTCAGCTTTTTTCATATTGGTTTTGAGACAGAGCCTTGTTATGTTGCCCAGCTAAGTCTGAACTTGTGATCCTCCTGCCTCAGCCTCCCAGAGGCTAGGATTACTATACAGATGTGTGTCACCATGCCTGACTCACTTAAACTTTTGAACTACACAGACACAGACTCTCCTGCCTCGCCCTAGGGATGCTGCACCCAAACCCACAGGCCTCGCTGGGCCCAGGAATCACCACATTTAAAAAGCCATCTTGTTAATTTGTTGCTCACTCAGCAAGTATTTGTTGAGGCCTGCAGTGGGCTGGAGATGGAATTGTAGGGCCAGACGTGGGCTCGGACATTATGTCACCTACTCTGCAGGCTGTGAAGGAGACAGTTGATTACATAGGGCTGCTTGGGCAGGTGGGGGGAGCCAGGTGCCTAAACAAGCAGAGGAGCCAGGGGTCAAGCTGGGATTCCCGGATCACTGAGCTCCAGTGCATTCTAGATTGGAGTGCATAACTTATGGGCTTCTCTCGTTTCTTCATTCACTCACTCACTGGTCTCCCCATCTACTCATCCATCCGCCCAGTCCACCCTCCTATTCACTCTCTTGTCCATCTTCTCATCTGTCCATCTATCCATCTGTCCATCCACTCATCCACTCTCCTATCCACCTTCTCATCTGTCCATCCATCCATCCATCCATCCATCCATCCACTCTCCTATCCAACATTCATCTGCCCATCTGTCCATCCATCTGTCCATCCATCCACCTACCCATCCATCCATTCATCCATCCTATGCTGTCCATCCACCCATCTGCTCATCCATTCACCATCTATCCCTCCATCCATCCATCCATCCATCCACTCATTCACTCTTCCATCCATCCACCATCCACCTACCCATCCATCCATCCACCATCCATCCATCCATCCAATCATTCACTCTTCCATCTGTCCATCCATCCACCATCCACCCACCCACCCACCCACCCACCTACCCATCCATCATCCATCCATCCTCCCCTCCAGTCTCCTACCCTTCTATCCATCCATCATCTCTGGACTTTCTGGTATACAGAGGATTGATTACTGGGGTCACTAGAGAGGTAGCAATGAAAGGCATTGTTCCTGCCTTCAAGGAGCTCAGAATCTAGAGGAGAAGTTAGAAATCAAAGCAGGGTGATTCGAATTCACTGTTAGGCGCTCCAAGGGGCAAGTGGCTGGCTGTCCCTGTGGCCATCGGTGAGGACACCCTGGACCCAGCTTATGTAGAGGCTCCACCTGTGGGTGGGAGTGTCCCTGGAAGAAGAGGTAGGAACCAGTGTCTGGGCCAAGGGAGGGTCTTAGCTGTGGCAGGTCACTGTGGGGGTGTTGCTGTATTTCCTTTCAGTTTTTCAGTTTGGCGATAGTAGCAGCCCTACCTCGTGCAGTTGTTGGAATGATTAAGAAAGTTGTGCTTGCAAAAGCCTCGGAGTGATGCCCTGAGCATGGCCTCTGATGGACGGCAACTGAAACGGGGTGGAGGCTTAGCTGGGGCCGTTCAGTCTGCAGGGTCTGTGGGTGAGGGGACTCTCCTGCTTCCCCCAGAGGTGCCCTGGTGCCCTGAGGGGCCTGGCCTTCCCCACTTGATGTGTTTCTGCCTGACTTGCATTCTCAGGGCTGGTGACTCAGGATTTTTCTGATGCCCTCCAAGATTTGGGCCATAGGTAGGTAAATATTAACCCCACCACCAACCTGTCTTCAGATACCAGCCCATTCTGCACTGGCTGCCTGGAGGTCTCTGGGGCTCTGAGCCTGTGGCCAGATGAGCAGTCACCTCCAACGGGGAAGGGCACCTACCCTGTAATAGGAATAGCATTTCTGCCCCACCCCTGCCCAGTGGTCAGTGTTGGAAAGGCTGTAGGTGGTGAGGGTAGCCCTGTGGCTGCAGCTGGGGGCTGTGTCCCTATAGAGTCCCTGCTTTTCCAACCTGGGTCCCAGTGGTCCCCTTGTTCTATTTGGGTCACCCTGGGGTGCTGTGGGTGTCAGTGGAGTCTCAGGTTTGCTCTCTGACTCCCCTGCGTGTTTGGGGAGAGGGGTCAGGCTATTGGGGTCCCTGGCTGGAGTTTTGGAGGACTCATGTGGCCCAGCTGGCAAGTATCTCTGGAAGACCATGTATGAAGCACAGTGGGGACCCCAGGGTGGAGCTGCCGTCCAGTCCTGCGGGAGCTGACACCGTGGAAATGAGCTCTCAGGCTGGGTCTGTGGGACTCAAGTTCCAATCCTGATCTAGTTAGCTGTGTGAGCTGGGGCTGGTCTTTCACCTGGCTGGGGCTGGAACGCCTCAGAAAGCTGGGAGTAGGAAGTTCCATTTTAGACACACTGTTAAGGCAAAACCAGATGGGGGACCTGGTGAGTGCGGTGCCTGGGTAGTCGCCTGTCCTGCTCAGATCCCCTCTGTAGCTGAGGGGAGAATGAGGCTGCTGCACTGAGGTGTGGCCAGCTGGAGATGGGACAGAAAGCAGTGTCACCTCCACACATATGGGGGACCGTGCTGGTTGGGAGAGGGGGAGTTACCAGCTTTGTCTTGGCACTGCCCCAGCAGCTCTGCAATCAGAGGCTCCAGATAGCACCCCCAGATTTTGATGGGTCCTCCTCTGGCCTTCTCAGAGGGTGTTGGAAGCTCTGGGAGCCACAGGACCTGTCCAGCACTGGTGGGAGCTGGTGGCAGGGGCAGGCTGCCCCAGCCCGAGAACTATGCCATCCTGCTGTGGCTGGGGTGGGTCCCCAGGCTGCCCGGCTCCCTGGCCTCTCTGGCCTGCCCTGGGGCTGGCTACCAACAGAATATTCTGGGGCTCATGACTCATGGCCAGATGCCTGTCCCTGCCGGGGCACTTTCTGCCTTCCTTTCTGCGGTTTTTCCCTAATATGGCCTCCTTTGCTCTCATCTCTCCTTCCTGGGGCCTAACGAGGCTGTACCCTATGTCCTGGGAACCTGGCATCGGGTAGCCCCTAGCAGATGGCTGTTGGACTCCACGTGGCCCAGCGGGAGAAGGGCCCAAGGGTGCCCTGGGCCTAGGCCCGGCTGGCACACTGTCCTTCCGTGTGGCCTTGGGCCAGTCACTGATTGCAGCTATCTTTCTTGGACTCCATCCTGCAGACCCTTAGGTAAGACCTGTTTGGTGGCAGGTGTGGTGCTCACTTTTGTGGGTTGAGCAGCGAACAGACTCAGGTGCTGTCTTCCAGGATTGAGCGCGTCAGTGGGGACCTGCAGTGTTGTGAGCTCCTGTGGGGTTAATGCTCAAGCCTTACCCACTTCCCGGGAGTAGCAGAGGCTCCAAGGCATCAACGAGCATTTGATTCCCAGCTGGCGATGGAGTGCGGTAGCTGGGATTGAACTCAGGACCTTGCTCTTGCCAGGCAGTCACATATTCTACTGAACTATCTCTTGACTCCTATCCAAAGTTTCGCAGGAGCCCTTTAGGCCGTGGCTGCTGCACGCTAGGCTGGGGCAGACGTCTGTCCTCCCTGTTCTGGAGCTGGGACGTCCACAGTCAAGTGCCATAGGTTTGATGCCAACGAGGGCCTGCTGTTTGTAGATGGCTCCTCCTGGGTGTGTCCTCCCCTGGTGGAAGGTACGGGATGGTTCTTGGGGGGCCGCTTTGATAAGGCCAGTAATCTCCTTCCTGACCTGTCACCCCAAAAAGGTGCCACCTGCAAATACCATCCCCTTGCGGCTGGGCTTCGGCATGGGAGTGAGTTCTAGGGGACTCAACCTGACCAGCGCAGCCCCCACCCTCCGCCCCTGCCTAGCTCTGCTGTGCTTATTTGACTACAGGTGCCAGGGGCTGCAGAGGAGTTGCCTGTGCCTTTGTTCCTCAGCTGTGGCTGATGGAATAGGGGCTCCTCGGCCATCGTGTCCCGAGGGAGTGCCTGTGCTCAAGTGCTCAAGCGCATAAGCACGCGCGCGCACGCACGCGCACGCACGCGCACGCACGCACTCTCTCTCTCTCTCTCTGCAGCAGCCACTGCCACTGCTGTTTCCTCAGTCCTCCTTCCCTTGTTGGATGGGGACCGTTCCTGCCTTTGCAGGCCTATGACAGCAGCCCTTGTCAGTGGGACATGCACTAGGCAAGCCTTAGGACCAGGTCAGTCCCTAGCTTTGAAGACCTCATAGTTGGGACACCCCCGGGCTTTCACACAGCCCTGATCCCGGCCCATTTATTTATTTAGTATTCAGTACAGGGTCTCACTATGTAGCTTGGACGTGACGTACAGTGATCCTCCTGTTTTCAGTCTCCCCAGCACTGGGATTACAGACACGCACTGTCCCTGTGCCCAGTCTCCATAGCTGGCTCAGCTTAACCCAGGCTGGGGCCAGCAGGGCATGTGCTGGTCCCTGTGCTTGCCTAAGCAGGTGCTTAGATCACTGAACTATCTCGCCAGCCAGCCCTTTTATTTAATGGGATATTTTAAGATAAGGTCTCTGTAAGTCACTAAACTACCCAAGTCTGACTTGAACTTGTGATCCTCCTGCCTTTGCCTCCTGAGTGCTAGGATTGCAACCACCTGCCACTGACCCTCACGTGGACTTGTTAATTCATGGGCATAAGAAGCGATGGCACCGCAGCTTGTTGTTGTCAGAAGCAGGGCTGGGTGCTGCAGCTGGAGGCATCACCAGATGTCCCTTGGGGGAATCCAGTCACCCCAGATGACAGCCCCCACCCTTGGGTGACCAGTAAAGCAGCATTTTTGTGGGTCCCGGTATGATGGAAACTTCAAAATCTAATTCACAGTCTGCCCCCTCACCTTTCCCCCAAAAAGCAAGAGGGAGAAAGCCTGCCATACCCCACTTTTCCTGGGGTACACAAGAGGTCTGTCTTGGCATGAAATGCAAACAGATGCCTTGGAGCTGGAGAAACAGAAGGGGCCTGGGCGGTGGCAGGTGCTCACCCAGGCTGCCCAGAGGCAGCGCTGCTGCAGAGGCCGGGCTCACTTGTGTCTTCTTGCCCTGGGGGCTTCGGTATAAGGCAGACCCCGAGTCCCTGGAGTACGAGCACTGTGTGGGAGCTGGGAGAGTTGAGAGGGAAGGGAACTTGGGACAGGACCTGAAACCCCTAGCCTGGACCCCTCTCTGGCCTGGTCAGCCCATGACCTCTCATCAGCACATCCCTAGGACCGTTCGAGGTGCCCGGCATGCCGGAGGGCTCCATCAGTCCTTGTCTCATGGTCCAGGGGAGATGGTTGGGTGGCCGAGGGGCCCAGGAGAGGTCAGCCGGCCTTCCTGGCTTCTCCTTGAAGGCTGTTGAGCTTGAGTCTCCAGGGTGAGGGAAGGGCCTGGAGGCCTGGGTTCCAAGCCACACGGCGCTGGAGGAGAGGTGAGGTCAGGGCTCACTTTTTGGGTTGCGTCCTGCTGTGGAAAGAGATAATAGTTCCTGTCCTTCATTGGAGACTGTGGCTCCAGGATGGGCTGTGGACGGACCCAGCAAAGGCTCTGTGTTGGCAGCACACCCGGTGGTCCGTCCCAGCCCTGCCCCTCTGTCCAGGACATTGAGCAGCTGCTGCGTCCTGCAGGGAGCCGACCTTGACCTCCCACCGCCCCAGCCAGGGGTCTCTGGAAGCTCCTGAGTCAGGTGACAGCTGAGACAGGCTCCTGGGTCATTATAAATTGGCTGCCTGGAAGGAGTTTGCTGTCCTGACTTCAGCAGGGTGCTTGTAAGCCCTGTGAAGCAGGGCACGCTTCCCTCCTGGGATTTGCAAGTCTCTCACCTCGCTAGTGGCTCGCAGCCAGGCCTAAGCAGGCCTCATGACCCTGGGCCTTGGAGCATCCCTGAGCTCCCTCCCACAGAGCCTTGGTACCAACTGAAGGCTCCACTTTGAGGTCTTGTTTTCAAGTCTTGCCCATCCCGTTTCCTGGGGTCTTGAGTCTGAAGAGGCTTTGGGGAGCTTGCCTTGCGGCATGCTAGCTCAGGCTCAGGTGGGGGGGTGGCTGTCTCATGGCCCTGCATGGCCACCTCTTCCCTCAGTAGGGGCGTGTCGTGGTCAGCTGCTCCAGGGCAGGCTGCTGTCCTGGGACTTACTTGCATGGTCCCAGGAAGTCCAGGGCACTGACAGAGGGCGCTGGCACTCCTCTCCTCTAGTCTGGGACCTGTACATTCTCCTTCTTTTTTTTTTTTTTTTTTTATCTTTTTGAGACAGGGTCTCACTATGCAGTTCAGGCTGGCCTTGAGCTCACTTTTGTAGCCCAGGCTGGTCTCGAACTCACATCAATCCTCCTGCCTCAGCCTCCCGAGTGCTGGGATTATAGGCGTGCGCCACCATGCCCGGCTTACATTCTCCTTCTTGAAGACAAGTGGTGCTGTCCAGTGAGGGAAAAGTGGTTGTTTATTCAGTCAACAAACATTATTATTATTATCATCATCATTTTATTATTACTATTAATGTGTGTGGTACAGACAGGTGCTTACTGATAGGTGTTTTTCAGGTGAATGGTGCAGCAGAGAAATACGCAGAAGGAAAAAGGGAAACGGGCTTTATTCTCTTTAAGGACACAGAGAATGCTGGGAAGAATGAGGAATTTTTTTTCTCTTGATTAGACAAAGGGAGGCTGAGGCTTTTATGGCCTTTTGCCAGGGGTGGAGTTTGGAGGGGATGCTTAGTTATACCTGAGGGAGCTGATTGGGGTCTTCCCTGAGGCGGCGGGAAGAGTGGAAGTAAGTTATGTCCTGGGCTGAGCTGGAGAAGAAGCGGGGAGATAAGTCTTTTGTTTTAAGGGTATCGGCCATATTAGATGCCCGCCATAATGATTTTAGCAATTCATGCTGGGGCCCGAACCTATCACTTATAACACTGAGCTATAACCCAGGCCCTAACAAATGTTATTGTCGTGGGCTCTCAGCAAAGCAGTTTATATGAGTGATTTTATTTATTTATTTTGAGACAAGGTCTCGCTAGGCAGCTCAGCCTAGCCTTGAACTCACTACATAGCCCCGGCTAGCCTTGTACTTTGCAGCAGTCCTCCTGCCTCAGCCTCCTGAATGTTGGGATGACTGCGTGTGTCACAGTCCTGGGCTTGTTCCTTTCTCAAGATACCCTGTATGGCAGGAATGTTTTTTGTTTGCTTGCTTTTGTTGAGCCAGAGACCTCAGCCCCCCACCCCCGGGGCTGCTGAAGTGTTTGTAGCTCTGACTTCTGGGAAGGCTGTTCCTTCTCTGCTCAGGGCTCCCTGGTGGGGCAGGGTGGACAGCAGTACCATCCTGAGGGAGATGTAGCTGGGGCCCAAAGATAGTGACTGAGTGTAGCCGAATGGGTACCTGTGGGCTTTGAAAGAGGATCCCCTCTTCTCACATAGCCAGCTCGGGGTGCTCTCTGCTTTTCATGGCTCCCAGCCTGGGGTCCCCTTTGCATTCCACTTTCCAGGACCCAGGGCCCAGTGTCACTGTCTTGGAAAGCTAGGTAGGTGCCAATTCCTGCCACCTGTGTACCTACCTGCCCGCCGTGGTGGTGGTGGCTCCAGGGTTCTGGCCTACTCGCCCACCCACCGCCACGTGTTTCTGACTCACTGGAGGAAGAATGTGGTCTTTTGGGAGGGAGTTTTTAAAAATAACCCAATCCTTCCTCCACCCGTCCCACCCTCTGCTCTGATGACTCCTGGCACAGGCCCCAGACCTCTTCCCACACTGGTTTTGGGGAGCTGCCTCTTGCGCAGCCCAGTGGGTGCTGAGTATTTATGGAGCTCACCCTGTCCTAGAGGAGCAGTGCTGGCCTCGGGCTGACCCATCATGGGAGAATGGTTCCTGGGAGCGGGTGCCTGCTGTCAGCCTTCACGTGGGGACAGAGATTCCTTCATCCGTGTCTGCTGTGTATCTGGGGCTGGGGGCAGAGTCTCCAGGCCTTGCCGTTGACAGAATCTGGATGCAAATAAAAACAACACCTCGAGGACAGGAAAGCAGGGCTGGGGCTAGAGTGGGAGGGCGGGAGGAATGCTGACTCTGATAGAGCCCTTGGGAGCACTGAGGCACAATGGTCCACACCTATAATCCCAGCACTGGGGAAGCTTACACAGGAGGATCACAAGTTCGAGGCCAGCCTGGGCAATGTATCAGGATCCTCCCTCAACCTAAAATAAAAACAAAAGCTGAGAATGTAGGGCAGGGATAGAGCCCTTGCCTAGCTTGCCAGGACCCCATTTCGATCCCCAGGACTGGGTAGGAGGCCATTCTAATAACAGTGTAGGTAAGAGATGCCGGTGATTGGAACCAGGTGTTTCCATGGGGGTAGTGAGATGTGGGAGGAGGCTTTTAGGATGACTCCCAGGTTCCTGGCCAGAGCAACTGCTGTCCAGTAGGAAGGGGTGGGCTGGAGGGACAGGGGTTTTGGTTTTCTGCGAGGCTGGTGCTCAGGAGGTGGGGGCTGTCCGTATTCAGATGGCAGCTGTCTGGTGTGGAGGGAGGGGTCCGGCTGGGAGCGTCCCTTTTCTTGGTGACACTGGAAACCACAACTGGGGTGAGGCACCTGGGAGGGGCGAAGGTGGCTAGGAAGCAGAGGCGGAGCCTGAGAACCAGAGATGGGAGGTGCTCCGCTGGATGGAAGGAGATCTGGACCAGCGTCTGCCTGTTGGATCTGGCGTTGCAGGACTGCTGGGTGGTCCTGGGAGATGGCACTCGGGGTGCTGGGGCAGACACCTGTCTGTGGGTAGCCAGCTCAGGAATAACAATGGGAGATCCAGCCCAGCTGTGGGCAGCTTTGTCTCCAAGGTGGGCAGCGACTTCCTGTATTTGTGTCTGCTGGATAAGGGAGGGAGGGAGGCACCGGAGCTGTCTCTCAGGGTCTGCAGCCTCTGCCCTGCACAGCTGTCTCCGCGTCGTGTAAAGCACACTCCTTCCCCTGCCGCAGGCTCCATCGTGCCTGGCATCTGCGTGGAGGCCATGCAAGGTGGAAGTGACTCAGGCTGCCCTGCTGGGGCGGTCTGTGAATGGTGGACTTGCTGCAGCAGGACCGGCCGGGGTCACGGCTGTGGGTTGGCAGCTCAGAAAGGCAGGGGCTTGCGGCCTCACCTTACTGCTCAGCTTGGAAATCCAGCTGATACAGCCGTGTGAAGCTTCTCCCTGACCAAACCCCCATCCCCCCCCCCCACCTTTTTTGTGGTGCAGGAGGCCCTGAACCCAGGGCCTCAGGCATGCAAGGCAAAGCCTTTACTGAATCACTGAATTACCCAGGCTGGGCTGCAATTTGCCATCTTCCTGTCTCAGCCTCAAAATGTTGGGATGATGTTTTTCATACAGGGCCTGGCTAATTTTTTTTTTTTTTTTTTTCGGAGCTGGGGATTGAACTCAGGACCTTGCACTTGCCAGGTAGGCACTTGTGCCCCTGAGCTATCTCCCCAGCCCCCAGGGCCTGGCTAAATTGCCTGGACTTCTGCCTCAGCTGCCCGAGTAGCTGGGATCACAGGCATGTGTCACTGTGCCTGGCCAAATCTGAATTCATTTTACTGGAGTGAATCAGCAGGGTTCAGGCAGCCATGCAGTAGCGGTGCCTGTTGGGTGTCTAGGATGCCTTCCTGCTCGGCGGGGCCCTCTAGAGGTCAGGGTGGGAGCTGCAGATCACAGCAACTTCCAGAGCATCAGCTCACCTCCTTCCTGTGACTCTCGTCAGTCCAAGCCTCAGCTTCCCCTGCCACGGAGAGGAGGTGGTGGGACCCTCTCAGGCGTGGTCTCAGCAGCAGCAGCGGCGGCAGCGGCACTAGCGGTAGCAGCAGCAGCAGCAGCAGCAGCAGCAGCACATGCGTGCTGGAATGCCAGCCACCGGCCTGCGCAGGCGCTGTTACAGGCTTTCTATTTCTAGGGGGCGCCGCGGAGACTCAATGAGATCGGGTAGTGGCACATACTTGGTAGCTCATGCTGCTGTCCCCTTCCTGGCCTCCAGTGTGTGCTGTGCAGTCCTAGCTGCCCAAGATGTGGCAGAAGGCATGGGGCCCTCGGGAGAGGAGGTTGGGGTCTTCCTCCTTGGGCAACAAAGCTTTCTGTACAACTGTGGCTTGGGAATTCCTGGCCTGGCCTGATCCTGGAGACAAAGGGTTAATGTGTGGGGGCCTGGGAGAGCCTGCTTGGCTCACTCTGTGTCACTCACTGGCGGCTTCCCTGGCTGTACTTGTCTCCCAGGCAACAGCCCCCAAGGGTCCCCCTCTGGCAGGGCTGCAGGGGTAGGCATCTTCTCACAGTGGCCTCCCTGGGCAGGCGGGGTAGGAGCCATGGCTGCCTTGTTCTTCCTGCCCACCGTGATTGGCCACTGGCCTGGGAGGTCAGTGGGGGCTCCTCTGGGTTGGGGACGACAGAGCCTCTATTGTTGACACTCACTCTAGCATTGACCAGGGCTGGCTGCCTCTGTCCAGGAAGGAGGGCCCTCCTCTGGGGGTCTTCCTGCTTCTCCGCAAAGAGGAATGGATGCCTGAGTGGGCCCTGGCCTTGGGCAGAAGCCCCAGAGTGGCCCAGTGTTCAGGGGGTGAGGGGAGGGGGCTCTATCACCCGCATCGTCAGCTCCTGCACCTGCCCGGGTCACGTAACGAGGCGCTGCGGGTCCCTTCCCTCTGGCTGAGCACCCCACACTCCTTCTTCAGCCCCAGATCAGGTGCAACCCTTTGTCCTGTCCTGGGCCTTGGCTTCTGAATGCTGGGGGCCTTTAGGGTGGGCCGAGTTTCCACACCTGCCTCTTCATCCTTCTTCTCCCCTCCTCTGGGCCTGCCTGCCCTAAACCTGGTTCTTCTTGCTGTCCTGGTCTCTGACCTTTGCTCCCACTCCGGAGGGTGTTCTAGGCCCCTGCGTTGGTTTCATGACCTGGTTCGGTTTGGTAGTTCCAGGCCAGTGCGTGTGCCGCAGACACAGAGCAGCCTAGTGAAGGAGGGAGACCCTTGTGACAGGAGTGTCCCCAGCCCTGCCCGGGCCAGCATCACCTGTGCTCCAGAAAATTGTCTCTGGGCCCATGACCAAGTGCACCTCTGTATCAGAACCTGTAGGACTGGTCCTGGAACACAAGATTTTTTTTTTTTTTTTTAAGCTGCACAACTGGCCTTGGGGATCCACTGTGTGAAATGGGGGTAGGGAGCAGTGTTTCACAGAGGAGAAACTGGGCCTGGGTTTTGAAGGTTGAGTAGGAGTTTGATTGCTTTTTGGAGTGAGAATGCCACCTGGAGGGAGTCAAGAGCCTGAGCAAAGGCCCAGCGAGGGGCAGAGTGTCACATCAGGCTGGGAGCTGTGGAATCTGGAGAGATCAGGGAGGAGCCGAGCCTTAGCGGTTGCCTGTGGGTCCTGAGCTTCATGCTGAAGGAGATGAGGAAGGGGTCCATGCAAGGGGGGTGATGAGGGCAGCCAAGGTGGGGGGCAGGGTGGCCAAAGGCACAGCTGATGCCATCCAGAAGCCAGAGGCCATCACGGACTCGGGTGTGCACCCAGGTCCTGCTTCTGTTCTGGATTCGAGGACACCACTGTGGTGTTTCTGTGCTCTGGAGCGAGCCGGAGCCAAGGCCGTTGCTATCTGGATCCCTGTGCCCAGGCCCCTGGCTGGCCACTTCCCAGGGCCAGGCTGCCCATCCTCAACTGTCTGGGGTCACACACGCAGCCTCTGTGTCTTCAGGTGCTGCCCCACAGTTGTCTAGACTGGTGCGGATGGAGGGAGGAGGGGAGTTCCCTTTGGGGTTAGAACGCAGGATGCAGGTGCAGGATGCAGGTGCAGGTGCAGGTGTGAGGGGTGGGGTGGGGTTCTGTGCATCCTGGGAGTGTGTGGGCTCTGAACTCCAGAGGGTGGGAGGGAGCTCTGGTGGAACTGATGGCGGTAGGAGTTAGCAGAACTGGGAAGACAGCGGCTGTGGAGCTGGCAGCCGGGGTTAGGGTAGGAAGTGGGGGTGTGGGGGCAGATCGAGGAGTGGGGATGCATGGGTGGGGGGGG
>PVJA010021710.1:0-35229 GCA_004027025.1 Myocastor coypus
TTTTTTTTTTTTTTTTTTTGTCTTTTTGAGACAGGGTCTTACTATGCAGTTCAGGCTGGCCTTGAGCTCACTTTTGTAGCCCAGGCTGGTCTCGAACTCACACCGATCCTCCTGCCTCAGCCTCCCAAGTGCTGGGATTATAGGCGTGTGCCACCACGCCCGGCTTGATACAAGTAATTTTTTAAACTGATACATAAAAACATAAAGCCTCAGGGCTGGGGAGATAGCTCAGGGGCACAAGTGCCTGCCTGGCAAGTGCAAGGTCCTGAGTTCAATCACCAGTTCCGCAAAAAACAAAGAAAAAACCATACAGTCTGCACCTACTTGTGGGACAGCAGCTCACGTTCCTGCACCTGCTTCCCTGTGCAAGTGTTAGGCAGTGCTAGGCTCTCTCCTCGCACAGCCAGCATCTCCACGGGACAGGACTGCGACACTGCCGACTGCGCACCGGCAGCCCACGCTCCTGCAGCAGCCCGTCAGAGTATAGCGCTCCCTGCCTCCTGCCCTCTGCCAGCCCACTGCTTCACGGCCCGTCCAGCAGGTGCGCTTGGCTTCCCGCCATGGCCTGTGCTCCCCAGTGGCTAGTGGTGTGAATCACCGGCTTTGTCCGCCTCCTTCTCCAGATATGCTATTTGACAGCTGCATGACATGCTTCCGTAGGCCTTTCAGAGGTTATATTTGGAATCGAGTGATTTATTAGCTGATGGCTTCTCATTGCCTTCCATTATTACTATTTTTATTCGTTCTTCTGAAGAGCAGAAGTCATTGTTTTGGGGATAGATTAAAGTTATGAACAGTTTCTTTTCTGGATCATGCTTTTGGCACCCAGGAAACCAGCTAGCCGCGGTGGCAGACAGCTGTGATCTCAGCCCTCGGGCGGCAGAGGCAGGAGGGTCACGGTGAGTTTGAGGCCAGTCTGAGCTGTATAGTAAGACCCCGTCTCAAAATTGTATTGTGTTTTACCCATGGTCACAGAGTTTCTCTTGTATTTATTTTCATGGTGCGAAACTTCACAAACCCAGGCGCCGCCCTTGTGCAGAGGCCGTGCTTGCCTCGATCGGGCTCCAGCATGAGCGCCCGTGCTGTGGAGGCGGGCACATCACCTCGTGTTTCCTGTCACAGCGCCTGCAGTACACGTTTCGCAGCAGCATCTAGATGCATCTGTGAGTCAGCTTTTTTTTTTTTTTTTTTTGTCTTTTTGAGACAGGGTCTCTCTATGCAGTTCAGGCTGGCCTTAAGCTCACTTTTGTAGCCCAGGCTGGTCTCGAACTCGCACCGATTCTCCTGGCTCAGCCTCCCGAGTGCTGGGATTACAGGCGTGCGCCACCATGCCCGGCTTTGTGAGTCAGCTTTGAATATGGAGCCAATTGGGAGCAGAAGGTTGTTGTTGTCGTCGTTTTGTGTATTTGTCTTGTTGTGTCGTCTCTTTGAGACAGGGTCTGGCTATGCAGCTCAGGCTGGCCTTGAGCTTACTTTGTAGCCCAGGTGGCCTCAAACTCACAAGGATCCTCCTGCCTCAGCCTCGTGAGTGTGGGGGTTATAGACATGTGCCACTATGCCTGGCTTTGGAGTCTTTAAAAAAAAATTTTTTTAGATGGATAATTCAGTTGTCCTGCAGCACTGAGAAGCGTCTGTGGGCTTTTGCGGCTCCCCTGCTCCTTCATTGGCAGGCAGGTGACCCGGCACCCAGAGCTGACGCCACGCCACGCTGTGCGTGCTGGAGCAGGCCTGCCATCCTGAGCACACCTAGCCGCATAGGCGCTGCCCTGCCCAGTGGGCACTGCTGGGCACTGCACAGGGCTGCCGTGGGGCTATGGGCAGCAGGCGGGCATCACGCTCCGCCCTCCTGCCAGCTGCACCTGGCGCTCGTCGGCGCCTGGCCCTGGCCTGTTTCACGTCATCCATGAGAGTGGGGCGCACAGCGGGCCTCACCGCAGGGCTCTGTCCGTGCGAGCAGTGCGTCTGGGTCCTTGCCGTGACCCCTTGGCCCTGCCCTAGCTTCCCATTTGTCGGGCTCTGGCGGCCGCATATACCACGCCTGTTACCCACTCTGCGACTTCCCCTCTCCCTGGTTCTCTTCCTCTTGTCTAATAATAGCCTCCCTTCAGCCTGCTTCCTTTTTTTGAGACAGGGTCTCATCATGTGGCTCAGGCTGACCTTAAACTCATGCTGTCCTCCTACCTAGGCCTCCCGAGTACTGGGTTCCCGTCTTGCCCTGTTGCTTTTCTCTCACTGCTGGGACGAAATATCCGACACCAAAAATTAAGAGAGGAAGGGTGGGCTCAGCTCCCAGGGGTGGAGGCTTTAGTCCATACTCAGCTGGCTCCAAGGCAGAGTGGCACAGGGCAGAGGGCAGCTGCCCATGGCTGGAAAACAGCAGAGAGCAGAGGGAGGGGCCGCAGCTGTGGCAGCCCACAGGCCCCCTCCCCTCCTCACCTCTTCATGCAGACAACTGCCCCAGGGTGAGTGTAGCACCCCCACCCATCATCCCAGCATTGGATCATGAATCAATCACGAACCCCAGAAGCCGCCCTGTGAGTGCAGGAGGCTTCGGAGGACACGTGGACACAAACCCTGACCAGTCTCTTACCACGTCCAGCTCATGCGCTGATTTTTTTTTAAACAGCAATACTTTACAGTCTTTAGTGTTCACGTGTTTCTTAATGTTCAGCCCTTTTCATACCGAGCACGGCAATACCCCGTTCAGTGGGCACACTACCACTTGTTCACGCACTGTGGGTGGACACCAGATTGTTTGTGACACACTGGGTGAGGTGACACGACCCCAGCACTCAGCAGGCTGAGGCAGGAAGATCGCTCTGAGTCGGGGCAGCCTGGGCTACGTAGTGAAGGATCTCAGGAAACAAAAACACCCAAAAAGAGCTTGCCGCAGAGTGGGACTGGTGGCCCACGTCACTGGCCGCAGTAGCTGCTTCTGGGGCTCATGCCTACTCTCCAGGACCTCTTAGCTTCTCAGGAGGTCACAGGTCCCCAGGGCTGGAAGGGAGGTGGGTGGAGGCGGATTCAGGCGCCCCGGCTCACAGCTCCCTCACCGAAACCCCACCACGGCGGCTTCCTGCCCTGGGCTGTGGGATCTGTGACCAGGTGTGGTGTGGGCTTCAGGGGCTGTGCTGGTAACAGCTGCAGGGCCTCACAGAAGTGGCCGCTCATGCAGGAAGCCCTGCGCTCCCGTTAACTCTGCCAGCTGCCGCTGCAGCCGCACACAGGCCCCTGGCTACGGAAGTCCCTGGGGAAGTAAGGTTTCAGCAACACCACCGGAGATCCAAGGACCCAGCCACAGTGTGACAGCTGTCACCTGGGCTAACAGGGGGCCCTGAGGCCGACTGTGAGCCCCTCAGTCCCTGCCACCTCATGCAATGGGCTGAGTTGGACTAAAAGAATCAGGAGGCCAGGCATGGTGGCATCTACATGTCATCCCAGCACCTGAGGAGGCCGAGGCAGGAGGGTCACAACACTGAGTCCAGCTTGGGCAACTTAGTGACCTCATGAGACTCTGCCTCAATTTTTTTTTTTTTTGTCTTTTTGAGACAGGGTCTTGTTATGCAGTTCAGGCTGACCTTGACCTCACTTTTGTAGCCCAGGTTGGTCTCGAACTTGCACCGATCCGCCTGCCTCAGCCTCCCGAGTGCTGGGATTACAGGCGTGAGCCACCACACCCGGCTTCAATTTATTTTTTTTAAACTTTATTTATTTATGTATGGCCTGCTCAGCCTGCCCTGGGGGTGGGGCTGGTGCAGCATGTGGTGTCGGGGATTGAACCGTGGTCCCTGTGGTTGCCTAAGCTTGCCTAAGCTTGCTTAAGCAGCACTTTAGACTGCTGAGCTATTTGCCAGCCCCTCAATTTATTTTTAAATTAAAAAAAGATATGAGCACACGTTTGCCACACAGTGACTGCACCTGTCATGGGGAGCCCAGCTGTGGATCAACCCATCTGCATCCTGCTTCCATCTGCTGCCCCTGTCCCCCTCTGTCTCCGATCCTCTCCCATCTGCAAAGGAGCCGTCTCCTCCCCACCTCCATCACCTGCCCTTTATTCTCTTTAGCACTGCTTCCAGCTTCTCATATAAGAGAAACTAGGCAACGTCTAAGCCTGGCATTGCTGGTCGAGATGCGCCCATTGCCTGCAGAAGCCAACATTCTTTACGGCTGAGTAGTACTCCACTGTGCATCTGTACCACACTTTCTTTAGCCATTCATCTATGATGTGAACATAGCCTGCTTCCAAGATTTAGGTATTACTTTTTTTAAAAAATTAAGTGGAGAGCCAGGTGTGGTGGTACCCACTGGGAATCCCAGCACTGTGCAAGGCTAAGGTGGGAGAATCACAAGTTCTAGCCTGGGTGATTCAGTGACTTTGAAATAAATAATTTTTAAAGATAAAAGCAGGGCCCGGCAAGATGGCTCAGTGGTCTAAAGCGCCTGCTTAGGAAAGCTTGGGCAGCTGCAGGGACCGCAGTTTGATCCCCAGCACCACATGCTGCACCAGCCCTGCCCTCAGGGCAGGCTGAGCTGGCCATTAAAAAAAAATAAAAGTTCTGAAACAAGAAAAAATTTATTTATTTATTTATTTATTTATTTATTTATTTGAGACAGGGTCTCACTGTGCAGTTCAGGCTGGCTTTGGGCTCACTTTTGTAGCTCAGGCTGGTCTCGAGCTCACAACGATCCTCCTGCCTCAGCCTCCCAAGTGCTGGGATTACAGGCGTGAGCCACCACACCCGGCTAGAAAAAATTTAAATAAATAAATAAATAAATAATTTTTTAAAAAGATAAAAGTGGGCTGGGGAGATAGCTCAGTAGAATAAACGCTTGCCTGGCAAGTGCAAGGCCTGAGTTCAATCCCCGGTTCTGCAAAAATAATAATAAAGATAAAAGCATCCAGGAAGGCTGAGGTCACACACACCCCATGCCATGGGTACCATAGAATGTTCCCAAAGGTCCCCCTGGAGCCCAGGCTGGCTGCACTGGGCACCCCTCTCAGAGTCCCTCCCGGTGTGCACACACTGACCGGTGTTGCGGGCAGAGGGGCAGGGCAACAGTGGGCACCAGGGCTGGCTCAGAGCACTGTGAGCCCTAGACAGGGCAGAAGCCATTGCTGCATTCTGCAGGGTGGCCCTAGGGGACAAGGCTCACAGAAGATACACCCCGGGTGGTTCCACTGACACCAGTGCACAAGCCTGGGCCCACCCGAGAGCTGTCACTCTGGCTGGGCAGGAGCACAGGGAGCTGTGGAGCAACTGGGGCTTAATTTGTTTTTATTTATTTATTTATTTATGGGTACTGGGAATCGAACTCAGGGCCTTTCATTGGCCAGGCAAGTGCTGGGCCCCCAAGCTGTATCCCCAGCCCTGTGTGCAGTCAGGCAAGGCGGTCTGAAAACCGTGACTGGCTTTGGGGGAAAGGCATGGCTAAGGCACCTGTGCTGGTGCACATCGGCGCTGGGGTGACAGACAGCTGCGTCCTGCACCCCAGCCTCGCACTCTGGGCCACTGGGTAGCACGTGAATTATATCCCAATGAAGCTGTGCAAGACAAACCTTTCCGATGTCCACCCGATCACGTGGTCAGCACTCAGGGAGTGTTTTGTTCTTAGGGAAGTGGAGGATCTTTTTTTTTTGTCTTTTTGAGGCAGGGTCTCACTATGCAATTCAGGCTGACCTTGAGCTCACTTTTGTAGCCCAGGCTGGTCTCAAACTCACACCGACCCTCCTGCCTCAGCCTCCCAAGTGCTGGGATTACAGACCTGCACCACCATGCCCTGCTAAGCAGAGGATCTTGGTACCAACCACGCCGGCCTCAGTTGCCCAGACGCAGCAGCCCCACTTAGCAACAGCATTTTAAGAAAGGCTTGACTGGAGGAGGTGGGTTGGCTGATGGGCTCTGGCCCTAGCAGGAGTTGCTAAAACCGTTATGGTGGTCATCTAATATGGCCAATGGCCTTAAAACAAATGACCACCTCCCCCTTCTTCTCCAACTCAGCCCAGGACCTAATTTACTTCCATCCTCCCCCCCCACCTCAGGGAAGACCTCCAGTCAGCTCCTTCAGGTATACCTAAACATCCCCTCCAGACTCCAGCCCTGGCAAAAGGCCATAACCTTTTGTCCAGTCCACAGAATTCCTTGACCTCCCCAAATTCTCTCCATGTCCTCAAAGAAAATAAAGCCTCTGTCCCTTTTCCCTCTGTCTGCTTCTCTGCTGAGCCATTCACCTGAAAAACACCTATCAGTAGCAGGCACCTGTCGTCCCCTCCCTCAGGAGGCTGAGGCAGGGGGATCCCCATAAATTCCAAGTCCAGCCTGAGCTACATAGTGAGAACCTGCCTCAACTTTTTAATGGTTCCTTTCTCTCTCTCTCTCTCTCTCTCTCTCTCTCTCTCTCTCTTAAAAGTATCTCTGGTCCTAAGATAACCCAAGTCTCCCATGTGCTCATATGACACCCACCAAAATGCCTGTCTTCTTTGCCACTGGGAATAGCAGTTCTGGTGTCATCTGGGCCCAGGATTAGGGGACTCAGGCATCTGAGGTCAGGTCTCCTGACAGCTAGGAATAGCACAGGCTTCTTTAAGGTCTCCTCTGTAAACATGCAGCCACACCCCCTGCATCTGATGCTAAAAGTTTGATAAAACACGTTCCGGGCCGGGCCTGCCCAAGGAACTAATCCCGTCCCTGCATTCCCAGACGCGCTATCTTGGGAACAGGAACTGCTCTGGCCATGGCCAGCACCCGGCTCAGTCTTGGGGTTTACCTCTCTGGACACAGACAGAGACAGAGCTTATCAGCCCCCACATTTTTCTCCTACTGGACAGTTTCCAGCTCCAGCCAGGCCTGGTAGCTCACTCCTGTGATCCCAGCACACTGGGAGGCTGAGGCAGGAGAATCACACAACCTGGGAAATTTACTAATGACTTAGTAAGACCTTACACCCCCCCCCCCAAAAAAAAAGGGCTGGGAATGTAGCTCAGTGCAAAGACCCTGGGTTCTGTCCCTGGTAGTGCAAAAATCCCACACACACAAAAATAAGTCTCCAGTGTTCGGGGCTTTTCTGAGCCAGTCTGGCATTGCACAGTGGCCCCGGCACACAGGGTCAAAGCTGGTGTGTGTGAGGCCCGCCCCACTCTGTACCTTCTAACCCGGGGACCCTCAGCAGGATCCCTGGGGACCCACAGGGCCAGCTCCCTCCTCTGAGAGCTGATAGCAGCAGCATGACATGTAGCTGTGGTGGCGACGGTGCCAGCTCCGGGGTGGGCCTTTCTGTGGCCAGCTGTGCATTCAGGGCTGAAGCCAGCCATGCCCTCTCTGACTCCCCCAACCCCAGCCCACTGGAGCAGTCTGCACAGCCCTGGCCAGCACAGGGACGGTCACTGGGCAGAGGAGGTTGGAGGTGACGAAAGTCCCCCACTGTGCCAGCTTCGGGGAGGGGTGACCCAGGGACCTTGTCTCCCCTTTTTGAGACTCTGAGTTTCCCTCAGTGTCAGGGTCAACACTGAATTCTGCCCCCCACGGTCCAGCGCCAGGGCAGGGCCCAAGCCACTGTGAGTGGCTTTCAAGGAGGCATGTGCTGTATGTGGGGTCCCCAGTAGCTGCCCCCCAGGCCACAGCTGGTAGAAAGCCCCACCCCCGGGGCTGGGGGACCAGAGTGGGCCTGCGATAGCAGTCTGTGCCTGGCATCTGTCTCACTCGCCTCGCCTAGATTCTAAATTTAACCTCTCGTTGGGGCCAGAGCCTTCCACGGGGCCCCCAAATGCCATTCGGAAGACACCACCACTGCCGGCTCCTGCACAGTCCACACCCCAAACTCGGGGGCTGCCCCTCCCCCACGGGCTGCAGTTGGTGTGGAGAGACCTGGGGTCCTCACTAGGCCCAGCAGGGCTTCCTCCGGCGGTTGGTTCACATGCACACATGTGCACACAAACATTTGCACATACGCAGGCATGCACACGGAGCAGTGCACAGGCACTGACTCCTCAACCCCAAGCCCAACCGCAACATCGGCTGGCACCACCCAGCAGCCATCTGGGTGGGGGCGGCGAAGCTTGTTATGCAATTTCCTGTCCTGGTGTCTCAACCAGAGGAGGCAGGATGCGGGCGCTGAGGGGCTGGAGCGATGGGAGAACCCAGACAAGAGATGGATCGGACAGGGGGGCTTCCTGGCCCCCACAGCACGGTGGAGGCCACACCCACCCGTCTAGGATGAGCCTATAGCTGCGGGTAGCCAGGCAGCCGCCTTGCGCTGGGAGTCGCAAGGCTCTGAGGGCCAGGATGGAGCTGCAGGAAGACTTCCAGGAAGTGAGGTGGGGGAAAAGGCATTTCCTGTCCGGGACCCAGGATACCATGGCACCAAGTTTTCTGGTAGCAACCAGGATGGAACCAGGGCCTTTGCACTGAGCCGCAGCGCAGCCATAGAGTCTGAGCTGCTAAGTTGCCCTGGCTGGGCTTAAACTTGTGATCCTCCTGCCTCAGCCTGCCAGGAAGCTAGGATGACAAGATTGCAGGCCCAAGCTTATTACCCTATCGGTAATAAGGGTCGCCGGACGTCTGAGACCCCAGGAAGCAAGTACACAGTGGTAGTAAAACCTAGCTCTGGGGCCAGGGTTCAAATTTTGGCCCTGCCTCTTTCTAGTTCCCCATCCAGGGCAGTGTTCTGAGCCCCTCTCTGGCCCATCTGCCCCACGGGACAGTGCCTCCTCGGCGAGGCGGTCACGTGCGCGCAATGAGTTCACTTCCACGCAGAGCCGGAAGCTGTGTGGTCCCTGTGCACACAGGGCCGCTCGCTGTCCCTGCCAGGCTTGCACGGAGCCTCTGCAGCAGGCCCCGGGCCGCCGCACACCACAAGGTTTCCATCAGGAGCGGCAGCCAGTGTGGCCCCACATTGGCTGCTTTCGGAGCCCTCGGCCTGAGGGTGTCCTAGGCACCTTCCTGGGGCACACTGCAGTCCGGCAGGGCAAGCTGAATCAGGGCCCAGCCTGAGCAGTCCCCGTTAACACAGTCATCAAAAAGCCACGCTTGAGGCTAGAGCAGCTGTGCACGCCTGTGATCCCAGCACTTGGGAAGCTGAGGCAGGAGGACTGCTTTGAGTTCGTGGCCAGCCGAGGCTACGTAGTGAGTTCAAGGTCAGCATGAACTACATAGTGAGGCCCTGTCTCAAAAAAAGCATGGAAAAAAAAGCCAAGCTCCTCCCAAGTGCCAGATCCCAGGGCCAGGGCCCCTGCCAAGGGCCCTTCTGAGGTCCTGGAGCCAGCGCAAGTGGAGATGGGGCTGTAGAGAGCAGGCAAGTTAGCACCCTAGCTAGTCCATCCTCAGAAACTGTGACACCCCAACTCCAGCCTGACGCCCTCCCCAGCCACCACACCCCACAGGAACCGCCAGAAAACACCAGGTCTTTGCCAGGCCTACTTTAAAATTAATTTTATTTCTTTTGATATTTGTGTTCTCATCTAAAATCTTAAAAAAAAATAATAATAAAAGCAGGTTCACTGTACACTGCCTCCAGGAGCCTTGTGCTCCGGTTAAGTGCACTGGTGCGATTCACAGTAATCTCCGCAGCTGAGGACGGTTCTTATTGCTGGAAGGAGTGGGTGTCCATGCCGCGCAGGGTGGGGCCACCAGCAGAACCGCCCCCCCCCCCCCCGCAGCAAGGCCTGGGCCTGTGCTCCAACAGTGCCAGGAGCCGAGGGGTTGGTGTCCCTAGACAGACCCTCAGCATCACTGCCACCTTCCAGGAGGCAGGAGAGACGGCAGGGGAGTTCAGGGAGGAAGGGGAGCCACAGCATGGCAGGGACATGCAGAAGAGGATCCTGGGCTGTGACGTTTGCTCACACCCACGGCCTGTGGGTCTGGAGCCAGGTAGGGTGACACACTCCCCGGCTTCCTGGCACCCAGGAGGCTGAGGCAGGAGGATCACCATGAGTCTGAGGACAGCCTGACCTGAGGACAACCTGGCCTACACAGCAAATAGTAGATGAAAAAGAAATGTGGATTTGAGGACCCCCTTCGTGCCCCCCACCCCACTGCTAGGAAGACCCCTCAGTGATGACACAGCCCAGGATGAGAACCCCACTTCCTGACCCCTTGCCAGGGCCCGTTTCTCCATTAGTGCAAGGGAGACCTGAGCATAGAGGGGGCCCTGGCTGTGAGGCCCCGTCCCGGCGCACCGGGCCCCCACTCCCACACGCAAGGCCACAGCCCCCAGGCCTGGAGCCGGGCTCCCAAGCACTCGAGGGCTATCCCCACGCTGCCTGGAATCCAGCCCTCGGTCCCCTAGGCCCCCACAGGGACAGCCAGGGCCCAGGACCCAGGAACACTTCACAGTGGCCCAGGTGCAATGGAAATGGATTATTTTCTGGCCTATGGGTTCTGTGCTTGGCTATGCTTCACACAGCAAGGCCTGGGACAGGCCTGAAGGAGCAGGGCTGCAGTGGGTGTCCCGCCAAGCACAGGGCAGATGGTGTGTCCTGAGGTTCCGCAGAGTAGACACCAGGAGCAGCCACCAGCCCCAACCAGAGCCGGACACCAGGCAACCCTCCCAGCCCAGGGCCCGGGTTTCCTTCCTGAGGACAGTAAGCAGCGGCATCTGACACGAGGGGCTGCCCCTCCATGCCAGGCTCGGGGCCTGTGTGCAGCCTCCCCCAGACAGCCTGGGGGGGCATCCCCTGAGAATGAGCTAGGTGCCCCATCTTGGCTCTCTGCCGTGCTCTAGAGGTGACGGCCAGGCCCTGGGGCCACCAGATTCAAGTCTTCAGGTGCAGCTAGACAGGGATGGGACCTCAAGAGGCTCAGACTAGGACAGTCGTGGCAGTGGGGGCCAAGGTGGCCCCGGGCCTTCGGGACAGGTGCGAAAAGAAAAAGAAAAGCCAACCGCTTAGAAAATGGGCCTGAGGGGGCCGGGGAGATAGCTCTGTGGCACAAGTGCCTGCCTGGAAAGTACAAGGTCGTGAGTTCAAACCCCGGTCCCAAGAGAAAGAAAGAGAGAGAGAGAAAGAAAGAGAGAGAGAGAGAGAGAGAGAGAGAGAGAAAGAAAGAAAGAAAGAAAGAAAGAAAGAAAGCGGGCCTGAGGACACAGGTCACCGACCTCGAGCCACCCCAGGCCACTGAAGGCTGCAGAAGACAGAGCGAAGCCAAGCAGATGCAGGCACTGCCCAGCTCCTGTCACGGGGGAGAGGGAAGAGCTCCCGGGCACCATCTGCTTGTGCGTGGTCCTGTTGCTGCCCAAACAGGACAGCACGCAGCTGGTTTAGTGCTACTCTCCTCTGCACCTCTCTCTGAGACACCAGGGGGAGGGATCGTGACACCTCAGATGGCTGCCCTGCCCGCCCTCCCTTCGTGCCTGGGAAGGTGGTGGGGCCAGCAGGAGCAGGAGCTTGTATTCCCTCTCAGATTCCTTTCTCTTTCCATTAAGTTCAGCTTAAGGCAAAAGTTTGGCAAAGCAAGTCTACGTAAGGCCGCGTGGCAGAAGTGGGGCGGGGGTGGCTGGCAAGACACCAACAGCATAGCGGCCTCAGCGTCCCTGGATGTCAGCCCCACCCTGAACCCCACCAAGGGGAACCGAAAAGAAAAAGCCATGTTTGGGGAGTCGCTTGCAAGTGAAAGACTGAGAGGGCAGGGGAGGGACACCACGGGAGGCCCCGGCCCTGCAGGGGAGGAAGCAGGTTCGGAGCAGGTCGCCCGTGGGGGGCACAGCAGCACAGTGAGGTCGCCCACCGGAGAAGAAGGTAGAATGGTTGTATTTTGCCCCGTGGCCCAAGAGTGCATTTGGTTTCGTTCGGAGCCGCACTGTTATTCCAAGTCTAGTGGGCGGCTCGGGCGGCCTCAGCGGTGCTTGGGCGGGATGACCACCAGCGGGGGGCCGTACTTGGGCCTCCACATGAGGACCTGAGCGTCGTTGGCGTTGGGCTTGACCAGGGCGCTGGGCGGGATGGGCTCGTTCTTGCTCAGGATCTTGGGCTGGTCCTGCGAGATAGGCTCCCGCAGCCGGGCGCGCTGGCCCAGGGGCCGCGCGGGGTCCACGTCAATGTGGAGCTGCATGCGCCAGTGCAGGGTCTGCAGCACGATCGTGTCGTTGGTGGACGTGTTGGTGGCCACCAGCCAGGTGGTGAAGCTCTGGTCCCGGTAGATGCTGGTCAGCCTGGCCACATTGCTTTCGCTCACGGGCACGGCCCACGTGACGCTGGGATAGAAGTTGTCGTTCATGCTGATGACGAACTTGGAGTCCCTCTTGGTGGGGCCCACGATGGTGCAGGTCTCCGTGGTGTTGCCGTACCAGGGGTAGTTCACCCCGTCCGAGTCGCTGATCGCCTCGATCTTGCCCTCCTGCAGGTCAGGGAGCTCCCAGCTGGACCTGTGGACAGGGAAGGCACCCCTCATCACCAACGCGTGCCCTCAGAGGGCTTCCTGGAATCCCAGAGGCGGGCTGGGGGTTGTGTTGGGCCCTGAGGACCTGGTCCCCCCGTCCTCAGTGCTCACCGTTGTGCAGTAGGGGTCACACAAACATCGGGTTCGAGTCAGAGAAGCCCAGGCACGGGCTCCCTGATGGCCATGGCCAGCAAAGACCCGACTAACACCCCGGGCAGCACCCCTACCTTCACTCCCAAAACTGTCAGAGGCCACAGCCAGATTCCACAGGGATTGGGGGAAGCCCTGCTTGGCTCTCCCCTTGAATGGGATTGTCACTCGGAGAAGCTGCTGGCGGCCACCAGGGATGACA
Source organism: Myocastor coypus (assembly GCA_004027025.1). NCBI lineage: Eukaryota > Metazoa > Chordata > Mammalia > Rodentia > Myocastoridae > Myocastor > Myocastor coypus. The sequence continues at coordinate 12,721 of PVJA010021710.1, forward strand.
AACCCGGATACAGGCCAGATACCAAGCTGACTGCAGTTGGCCAGCATGTGACCTCAGGCCAGAGCTTGTCCCTCTGGGCTTCTGTACCCTCCCCCAGGAAAAAGGGGTGACACCAGCCTTTCCTCCTCCAACCAGGATCTCAGGGACCGTTCTTGTATCATGGAGGGGGCCTGGATTCTCTGGTCCTCACCCGGGCCACCTTGGCCACCAGGGAGGACCCCCAGCTCTAGAAGAGGATGCAGCCACCCTGCTGACCCCCTATGGGGCAGAACCAGAGAGAATCTCTGCCCCCCCCAACCTTCCCAGGCTGAGCTGGAGCCCCCAGTTCTGGAGAACCATGAGGGCCGAGCAGTCACCAGCGGGTACATCACCAGGATCGTCCACTTCCACCCACTGGGACCCAAGTCAGGATGCAGGAAACCCAGGTCTCTCAGTGGCTGGGCACCCGGGCAAGGCACCTCACTCTCTGGACCCCAGGCCCACCTCATCCATCCTCAGAGTCACTGCAGGAACTCACCCAGGACCTGGGCACAAGGCAAACGCCACCATCAGGAGCCTCTAATGCCATAGCCTCAAGGTCCTTAAATGGAACAGCACCAGCCAGGGGGACCCTGAGGACAGATACTCCTTGCTCCCACCCAGCCATGGGCTCCTGGCACCCATCCCAAGAGGCAAAGGGCACAGTGCTAGATGCCAGGATCCTCACCTGCCCAACACTGCCCACAGGTAAAAGAAAGAAGCCAGCAAGGCCACAAGGGACAGGACCCACCCCGGGAGCCGTAGTACGGCCCTGCCTGTCCTGTCCTCCACCCTGTTCTGCCTGGCCTAGTGAAATGCAAGCTCAGGACTCGGCACCCACATGCAGGCCACCCCAGGGTGCCATCCCTGAAGAGTGCCTTCTCTCAATTCATATTCACACTCAAGTGTCTGTGCTGGATGGATGGGTACAGGAAGAGCCTGCTGTCCCAGAACCTGGGAGGCTGACAAGAGGGTTGCTGTGGGTCAGAGGCCAGCCTGGGTCACATGAAGGAGTCCAAGGCCAGCCTGCACCGCGCAGTGAGACCCTGTCTCACACAAACCAACCAACGGAAGCACAATGCAGGCAGGGCCTGCTGCAGCCACACAAGGGAGCATCCTTAGGCCTTCGAGCCGGAATCTCTGACATCTGAGCCCACATAGATGAGCCCTCCCCACGGGACGCTACACCCACCACAGAAAGACAGATTCTATAGGACTCCGCTTCCTTCGGGAGGCAAATGGCAGTGTCGGGTTTGTAGAGATCCAAGCAGACACAGGGGCAGGGGACCCAGCAGTCTGAGGAGAAGGCGCAGTAGCAGCGAATGCCCTGGGCACACGTGGCAGCCAGCTGTAAGGCAGTGTGGCCGCAGCGACCCTTGGCAACGTGCCTTACCCAGTCCAGCCCACGCGCCTTCGGAAAGGTGCCCGTGGGGCCAGCAGTGACCATGAGTGCGGCCACTGGAGGGGGAAGGGGCAGCAGGAGGGCTCTGCCCAAGCCTCCCCGGAGCACAGGCTTTTGTCTCCAGGCCTGAGCCCCCAGCTCCAGGAGGGTCCCACTGCCGTCCTCTCCTGACCCCAGCATCTGCTTGGGCAAGTGCTTTTCGCTTTGTGACTTCCGCAGCACTGAGGGTGAAAGCAGGACCTTACGCACGCCGTAAGCAGCGTTCTACCCCGAGCGCCACACCCAGCCCATTTCGATCATGGCTTGAAAAACAGCACCAGACATAGAGGTGCACACTGGGCATCCCAGCACTCAGGAGGCTGAGGCAGGAGCATCGCCATAAATTCAAGGCCAGCCTGCACTGCACAGTAAGACTCTGTCTCCAAACAAACAAAAAGGGTAGAAAGGAAGCAAAGGCTCTTAATCTTAAGGCTGGCTCTGGACCCCTCACTTCCAAAGTACGGAGGCCCTCATTATCTGACCCCAGCCCAAGAGCCCACGCCCTGGCTTGCCATGAACAGCCCATCCCCTGGCAGGCGGCCCACGCCTCAAGCAAGGCTTGCGCAGAGCCAGCTGTGCTCGGCCAAAGGCACAGCCCCAGGGACCTCATCCCAAGCCCTCTGCCCCTCCATCCCGGCCTGCTCAGGAGCAGGCTGTGTCCGACCTCCCCGCTGCACCTGCGGAGCCCATGAGGGACCGCGTTCACACCCCTCACCTGTGGCACAGGTGGTGGCCACGCTGGGTCACCTGTGTGGCGGGGACTTCTACCAGGTGGTGTTCGTCCCCTCTGGGCCCTGAGCTCTGGGGACAGGTGAACTCTGACTCCACCCTGCAGGAGCTGGGCCTCCCCACAATGCCCCAGGGGACAGCATGAGTCCCAACCCAGATGCCACCAGCTGGCATCAGCTGGCACCAGCTGTGCTCCCAGAGCCCCCAGCAGCACAGCTCAGTGCAGCCCGACCAAGTTCAGACTCTCACTCAGGTCCCAGCTCCTTGGGCGCCTCCCTTCCAGACCTGGCGTGGGTGCTGCTGCTCCTCTTCTTGTCCCCTCTCCCACCCTTATTTTTTTCCAGTAGTGGAGATTGAACCCAGGGACTCTACTTCCACCACCCTTCTTATTTGTTTGTATGTATGTATGTATGTACGTATGTATGTATTTATATTATGGCCGGCTCAGCCTGACCTGAAGGTGGGGCTGGCGCAGCATGTGGCGTCGGGGATCGAACCTTGGTCCCTGCAGCTGCCTAAGCTTTCCTAAGCAGGCGCTTTAGACCACTGAGCCATCCTGCCAGGCCCCTATCTTTATTTTTTTAACTTAAGAAATTATCACTATTTTTTTTTTTTCTTAGAGACAGGGTATCACTAAATGGTCCAGGCCTGGACTGGCCACCCTGCCTCAGCCTCCTGAGTTTCTGGGATGAAAGGCATATGCCACTCAGGCTCTGCCGATGTGTAAGCAGGACCAGCAGCAGAGCCTGCGGGCACCCACAGACGAGAACTCAGCTGTGCTGTGCCAACCCCCAGGATCTCAGCTCGGCCACGCAGAGGAGCGGGCCCTCTCCAGACCCCTCTTGGGCCAGAGCGGGGGCCACTGTGAGCCACGCACACCCAAGGCCCCAGGCCAGTGGCAGGTAGGGCTGCCTGTCACACAGCCTGGTTCATACCCAGCAGGATGTGGAAATTGATGGGAAAACAGGCAAGTCCAGGGCTGCACTGAACCTCGTCACACTTTCGGGGCCCTGGCGTCCTGCAGGAACAGCCCCCTCCCCACCCCAGCCACAGTCCCAAGGCATTCAATCTACAAACATCTGAAGCCGGGCATGGTGGCTCACGCCTGTAACCCCAGCATTTGGGAGACTGAGGCAGGAGGATCGGTGCGAGTTCGAGACCAGCCTGGGCTACAAAAGTGAGCTCAAGGCCAGCCTGAACTGCATAGTGAGACCCTGTCTCAAAAAAAAAAAAAAAAAAAAAAAAAAAAAAAAAAAAAAAAAAAAAAAAAAAAAAAAAAAAAAAAAAAAAAAAAAAAAAAAAAAAAAAACTACAAACATCTGCATGGTGCCTGCTGGTCCTGGAGCTCCTCTGCTTGGTAGTGCTGGGGAGCCAGAACCGTCCTTGACACCCCTTTTCTCCTGGCCAGGACTGCTCACCCTCTCTGTCTTCCTCCCTGAAGCCTCCATGTTCTAAAAATACAAATGTAGTCTCAGGGACCCAATGCTCCTAGACCTAGACTCCTCATTGCCTGAAAGCTGGACACGGGTGCAGCCACAGCCAAGACCCAGGCGAAACAAGCACACCACGCACACAAGCCACGAACGCCACCCACACCCCTGGGCCCAGCCCACCCCCTACCCACTCAACTCCTCCCACAGCTGGCCATCCTGACTAGGAGGACTTAGCTCAGCTTTGAGGCCATCACCCCTGGGATGCCAGCCAGACCTCTCCCCCACCAGGTGGCCCATCGGGGTCCCATGCCACCTGCCCTCGTCCCGCTGTGTCCTGGCATGGGCCAAGGTGACTGAACAGCCGACTGTGCAATCCTTTGTGGGCAGTGTCTTCCCCAGAGGGCCTTCTGCCTGCACCACAGACCCAGGGACTCATGACACCACTGGTACCACAGGTGCTGGTGGCAGGGCTGGACCACGTCAGCAGGGCCACCCCTCGGAGCCCCAGGAGAGGTGCAGGCGGAGAGGGCGGTGGCGTTCAGAGCAGTGACAGCTGCTCCCAGCCCAGCAGGATGTGGCGGGTGCCATGGGTGTGTTTGCAGCAGAGGTTTAAGTTCAAGGTCACAGCCCTGGAAAGCACCCGGCTGTAGAGCTCAGGGCCAGAGCTCGGCTGCTGTCCACCTAGCCTCGTGGGGACGCTTGCCACAGACATGCAGATGGCACATACGCACACAGGCCCTGTGTGTGTGTGTGTGTGTGTGTGTGTGTGTGTGTGTGAGAGAGAGAGAGAGAGAGAGAGAGAGAGAGAGAGAGAGAGAGAGCAGGCTCCTGGAGGCCCTTACTGGAAGCTTGGCATGGGGTCACTACTAGATCTGGAGGGTCCTCTGCAGGTGACCCCAGCTCACTAGCAGGCATGGCACAGGCCCAGGTCTAGGCTTTGTCCAAGAGCCACAGGGCTTCTCCAGCCTGAGGGCCCCATCTCCTTCCACTGAAGTCTTGGGGTCCCCAGGGCTCTCTCTGACTCCACAGCTCCCTCCTGGATGCAGGACCACAGGCCCACACTCACCAGGGATCACACCGCGCCTTTCCCGTTCACTTTTTCCCTGAAAATGAAAGCTTTATTTCCAAAGCACAACTAAATTTAGTCTCCCCTGAGGAACACCCCTGAGATGACAGCTTGGCGATGCTGGAGACGCAGAACTAGATCGCGGCATGTTTTCTAATATGCACTAAATACGTCGCTGTAAAATAAAATTTCATGCCAACCTTTTTTTCTTTGCATTACTGAGGATGGAATGTTAGGCAAGTGCTCCCCACAGAGCCGCACCCCAACTCCGAACCCAGACTTCACACAAACATCCTATCACCTCACAACACCGGCCGCGTGGTACTTTACGGTGCAGTTTCAAAACGAGAGGTCTAATGGCCAAGCTCAGGCAGGCGGGAGCTGGGCTAAAACCTCAGCTCCTGTGATGGCAGATTCGCAGCCTACAGACTCTGGGGCCCACCTCCCGCCCGGGGCCTGGGTTCCCAGTTCCCTCCAGCCATCTCCAGCTCTCCCCACTCAAGAGTTCCAGTCCCGGGAAGGGCTTCTGCTTCCGGGCCATGGGCGCCATTTCCGGCCCGGCCCTCCTCACCTGCCCCGGCTCCATCGCTGGGCCCAAACCCAGAAAGCCCCTCTTCGTCTTGATTCTTGGTTATAAAACATATACTTTTGTTTTCAAGCAAGCCTCGCAGAAGAGTGTAAAGTGAAACTCAAAAGCCATCTCCCCCGGTCCCTCTTCCCCTCTGCGGTCCTCGCACAGCCTGCCCTGGGGCCCTGCTCCCAGGCTGGCACCATCTCCGGGCTCCAGGCTAGCACTTTCTCTTCTACTTCACGCGTGCTCTACCACGGAGCTCAACCTCCCACCCTCCTCACATCATTTTCAAGGAAACACTACCTTCCTTCCCTAGGTCCATCAGCACTTGCAAATACTTGAGCTGCCAGGCTTTCTGGGTTTTGTTTGTTTTGTTTTTGTTTTCTAGCAGGACCAGGGCTCAAACTCATGACCTTGCACTTGCCAGGCAGGCACTTGTGCCACGGGGCTATCTCCCTGGCCCTGGCTTTTTGCCACCCTCTCATGTCTGTCTGTCTGTCTCTCTCCAATGTCTCACTGTGGAATTCAAGCTGGATTGGAACTATGTGGCTCAGGCTCAACTTGTCCATTTCCCCAGATCGGACCAGCAGGGAAGGGTGGAGGAGGTATTCCACCTCCCAGAACAGCTAGCTTGTGTCCAGGTGGCAGACGCAGGCCAGCCATTGAGGGCTTGACCAGGGTGGGTCCAGGGGAGTTTCTCTGGGACTGGGACACCCGACACCACTTCCTCCAGCCCCAGAGCTTGAATCAAGCTTTCCCCTTCCCACTCAGCCCGCCCTCTGGCAGAGGGGGAGGTCAACTTCCGGTTGGTCGGTCACAGAAAGGAAGCCTCTTCCTCAGTTGTTGTGTACGGAGCTCCAGGCACAGGCCCCGGCCCCAGGAAGAGGCCCTGAGCTCAGCAGGGACATTCCTCTGGGGCCTGTCCCCACAGCCTGGGGACTGAGCACTCCAGGGCTGGTAGCTTCAGGCTCCGTCCTAGAAGGGTCTGGGGCAGCCTCTGAAGCTTGGAAGGAGAGCCCAAGGCAGCTGCGCCTACCTCAGCCCAGCCTCCCACCTCGCCACTCCTCAAGGCCTCCTTGCGCAAGGCTCTCCTGCTATAAAGGCAGATGGATAACCAGAGGAAGCAGGAGGTAGCAGCCCAACCTGAAGGCATGGAGAGGACAGGGGCATTTTTGCCAGCTGCGGCGGCGCACCGTGGAGCAGCAAGCGGTCACAGTATTTATGGTTGGAGATTACAGTCCTCGGCACCACGCAGCCGCTCAGTGAGCGCCCTCGCCCATCAGCTCCCTGAGCCTTCCCAGCCCGCAAAGGGGGAGGTGCTGGCCCTCCCATTTCACAGATGGGAACTGTAAGGCTCCAGAGGTTAAAGGACCAGCTCAGGGGTGTGGATCACAGGCACAGGGAGGCACACTGTCAACCCAGAGAAACCCCTACTTCTATTTATTGACACAGGGTCTTACTCTGCAGCCCCGGCTGGCCTTCAACTTGCTGAGATTTTCCTGCCTTGGTCTCCCGCATGCTGGGATTGTCAGAACACAGCACCAGCACCGCACTGGCCCCACCAACCAGAAAGCCCCTTTCTTTTCTCTCCAAGCTGCTCCCCCACCAACCAAACGCCAAGCCTTCTCTGAGCCAGGGCTGAGGCTGTGGGGTAGGTCCCCAGGAGCTCTGCCGCAGGGCAAACTAGGGACAACTCGAAGTGTCTCCCACACAGGGGAGAAACTGTGACTTGTCACTTAGAAGGCTCCGTGCCAGCTGGCAGGTGGCAGCTGGGGAATCGCAGGGGTGGCTGTGGAGGCAGGTGTCTCCGGCAGTTTGGAGGGGGCTGGCTCTGAGAGCAAAGTGGGTTAGTCTCAGAACCACAGAGAGCCCCCCTGAGCTGCCATAGAGAGCCCGTCTTCTACCTCCCTGGCCTGGGTCCGGGCATCCACAGGGTGCTAGTGTTTGCCTTTGATTCCATTTCAAATATTTCAAACCCAGAATGTCATTGTGAAAAAGTTCTCCTTCCAGCTTAGAGATTAATTTCAAGCAGGGATAACATGTAGGGGCATTATGGATCTCGGCTAAGCATTTGGAATTAATATTTTCAGTCCCAGCTTGCCTGGTGAGAACAGGAGCGCCAGTCCAGCCCTGGCCACCTGGCTATCCCCTGCCCAGGCCGCTGGGGTCCAGGGCTGAGTTTCTCATGGCGCATGACTCAAACTATCTGGGCCGAGTCTAGAGGTTCTCAGCCAGGGCAATTAGTTTTTATTCCTTCCAGGGGATACCAGGTACATGTGGGGATTAGGGGGCATCTATAGTTGTCACAGCTTTAGGGGTTATCCAGTGGGCAGAGGTCAGGGGTGCTACTCCTGCTACCCTAAAGGTCCCCAGTATGAAGACACAGGCCCAGGGCTGGCAAAGGGTCCTGGTGTCCCACCCTCTCACACCACACCACGTCACGCCTGCCGGGGCTTAGGCACACGCAAACGTCAGTTGTCACAGAAGTGCTACAGGCGTGGGTGGGAAGGGCCTGAGCTCGGACCCTTGCTCCAGCCAAGCAAGCACTTATGCTACTGAGCTATCTCCCCAGCCCCTGCTGAATGCTGCTGTTTGGGCTCAGGAAGAAGCCAGCCCGCAGGCTGTGTCCTGGCTTTTGTCCTCCCGCTGTCCCCACAGGGCACAGGGTAGACACAGGCCTGTCGAGAAGATTCTGTCCTGAGTAATCAGGCCCTAAGGGCTGGGCTGCATTTCCTGGAAGGGGGATCTCCTGGGCCCATCCCCCTGGCTGTGCGTCCTGAGCTGTCCCCTCCACCTTCTCCCGGCAGCTGGTCATGCCACCCACCCTGGCATGGCAGCCAGCACCCAAGGAGAAAGTGCTGAGAGAGAGCCCCAGAATGAGCGGGCAGAGAAATTCCAGGGCTGCTGGAAACCAGGGAGCGGCTCGGACTTCAGCCGCAGAAACCCTCTCTGACTGGGACTATTTTTAGATGGTTAGAAGTTAGGGTGCAGGCCCTGGTGAAAGAGGAGGAGCTGTCCTGGAGCAGAGCAGACCTGGCCAGGTGCCTGGAGCACTAGGGGAGCAGCTGACACCAGATCCTTGGGGCTACCAGCCCATGGCTCCGTGCCACCCCCCAGAATCTCCATGGGGACCACATCAAGGTCTGACCACAGGTCCAGGGCAGCCCTCTATACAAAGGGTTCTGTGAGCTGGGCCAGCATGACCCGGAAGCCACCCTCATGAGTAACTCCGAGAGCCACAGAGAGGGGCTAATAGCTCCAGCTTACAGATTAGGAAACTGAGGCCCAGAGCAGCTAAAAAGGTGGCCTGGGGTCACATCTCAACTAGTGGCACAGCCCGGCCCTTCCCCTCTCAGGCCTGCATGACCACATTCTGAGAGCTCACTGAATAAGGAACTAAGGAACTGGTACAAGAAGGCCTGGGTCATCCAGGTGCCGGACTCACAGGCCACTGGATACAAATCAGGGGCAAAAATAGGCTCAGCCAGGGACCCCTAGGAAAACCTTAGCTTCTCCACGACAGTATTAGGTGCCTTTCAAAGCTGGGGGAGGCCTCTGAGTGGAAGGGTCTTAAGAAAGGTCCTCCAGGGGCTGGGGAGATAGCTCTGAGGCACAAGTGCCTGCTGGGCAAGTGCAAGGTCGTGAGTTCGAACCCTGGTCCCACAAAAAAAAATAAAAATTAAAAATAAAAAAGAAAGGTGCTCCTGATGATGTTCCCTCCCTGGGGCAGAAACTTAGCCCCAGGCCAGAGCTACAGAACTACCCGGACTGGCGGGCGGGTGGGGGCACTGAGTGTCCCCAGGCAGTGCAGGGTCTCTAGGGCGATCACATAGACAGCTGGCTGTGAGCCAGGGTCACTAAACGGCGACAGCACATGCCCCTGTCCAGCCACCCTCACACCTCCAGGTGGCCCAGGGCTTTGCCTGCACAGTGATAACTTCCAACTCTCTGGCAGCCTCTCAGTCAGCAAAGCCAGGAAGTGATGCGGCACAGAGTGTGGGACAATGTCCAGGGCCAGTCACGGGGGTCAAATCAGAGGCCGCACAGCTCTGGGAGACCTCTAGCTCCCTTCCCGGGTTCCAGTCAGGTGGCCATCCTGGTTCTTTCCACACTGAGTGGCCTGCGCTGGGGTCAGGGATCATGTCAAAGCAGGACCCAGAGTCCCGGTGTCCCCACTCAGTCACCCAGGAATTTCCGAAACAGAGTTGCCAGGAAGCAGCCAATGGGCTCCTCTTAGCTGTTCCTAGCCGGGGCCCTACAAGACTCACACCAGACACCAACATGTGCCACCTGCTCAAAGCAGCCTTCCGCAGGGGAGAGGCCAGGCTCCGTACTGCCAACACACAACACAACTTTGCAAAACTAACCACCCTGCCGGACATAATCCCCTCTGCGACTGGATTTGGCCGGCAAGTATTCCCTGCAGGGCAAGAGAGACAGATCCCAGAGCAGGAAGCTCAAGGCCTACAGAAGGCCCCATGTATCTGCCCCAGGGGTCCATGCAGGGTGAGCTGGGGGGCAGAGCTGTGGGAGGCCTTTCTGGCGACCCTGATGGCCCTAACACTCTCCAGGTCCACGGTGTACTTGATTTTCTAGACTATCGGGGGAGGATTAGCTCACTAGTGTCCCAGCATCTAGCTAGGAACCCGGAGATCCAGAGACAGTGGCCTGGGGTCCTTGGGTGATCCACTCTGGAACTAGTTAACCCCTGGGGAATCACCTGCCCAGGAAGGGTGCAGAGAGCCCAGCTCCCCCCCCCACCCCTCCAGTGGGGGTCCCAGCCTCCCCCAGGCTGGGCCCTCACGGTACTCACATGCCCTGCTCCCCATACTGGTTGTAGAACTCCATGTGGCTGCACGCCTGGATCCAACCCACGATCCAGGTCTCCTTCTTGGGGATGGGCGGCATGACCACTTGGGCCGAGGCCCGGAAGTGAGGCGTCCGGTAGCGGAGCACCACGCTGGAGGACTCATCAATGCTGGTGGGGACGGGGTCGATGGAGGCCTTCACGTCGAGCACCGCGATCCCTTCCCGGAAGACTCTGGCTTTGCCCCCAATGCTCTGGATGCAGCCCATGGCACACAGCACCACCCGGATCTCTAGGGAAGGCCAGCAGTCCCAGCAGAAACCGGGCATTGAAAGGGTGGAGGCTGCGTGACCCAGTGCGGAGGGACAGGCGAGCCAATTCTCACAGCGCAGGGCGGGTATCCATAGGATAGAGAACAGCTCACCGAGCCCGGGCGCTGCTTAGCACGACCGCGAGCCGGTTATAAGTAAGGATTTTGCGGCATCGCAAGAGCCCTGGACTCCCGTGCTCTTGTCTTAGAAGTGGACAAAAATCACCAATATTCTTTGAGTTAAAAAAAAAAAAAAAAAAAGAAAGAAAAGAAAAGTTCGGAATTTAATGGACCAGCATATTGTTCAGTGTCTCAAGTCTCAGGGACGGCTGCTCTGGTCGCCTGCCGAAGTCTTCGAGAGAGCAGCGAGGCAGGCTGTCCCCGTGGCTGGTGGCGCTGCTACCCTCGCCGCAGGCGTCCGGCTTCCTCCCCTCCGCTTTCCGCACGCTCTGCCCGAGCACCCGCGCCGGCCCGGTGGCGCCCAATCGGCGGGAGCAGAGCTTCCTTCCGCGCGGCCGAGGTCCCACTCGCAGGCGCGGACCGGACACCCCCACGCGGGCGCGCCGCCTCTCCCTCGCCTCGGTCGCTGTCAGCGCCCGCCGCGGTGCGGGGCTCCGGCGTTGTGCGAGAACTGCAGGGAGGCGAAAAAGACAGCGCGTCAAAGTTGAGTCCAACTTTGTTGTGGGGGCGCTGGGGGCGGCGGCACGGGTGCGCTGGCTGCGGGGCTGACAGCGCAGGCTGGGCGGTCTCCCCGAAGGCGGCGTCCCCACCCCCGTGCCCGCCCGACCCGTCCGTGGCGGCCGCGCCACCACACTCACCAGCGAATAATCGCGGCCGGTGACATCGCCGCTGACCCCTCTGCCCGGGGTGCTGCAAGGGGCCGCGTCCCCTTTGCCTCCAGGTGGGTCACCTGGTGCCCTGGGGGCGCACTGTGCCTTCCGAGGCCCGTCCGAGTAGCCCCAGCACCTTTCCGCGTAAGGGTCGCCCAACCCCAGGACTGCGCTACGCCGCGATCCCCCCGCCAGCCCCCAGCGGACGCCGGCCCCGCGCATCCCAAGCGATCCGCGGCCAACTTTGCGCGAGCGCCGCGACCTAGGCGCCGCCACTCACCTGCCCCGGGGCCGCTCGGCGCTCCCGGCCGCGCCCTCCGGACGCCCCGACCCTCCCACTGACAGTATCCCGAGGCTCTGTCTCTACTGGGGTCACGGAGGCTCGGGGCTTCTAGGGGAGGCCGGGGGCGGAGGCTTAAGCACGGGGCTCTGTTGCCCCGACCCCGCGCGCCTCCTTTATTTTACGATCATGGTGAGCGCGCTGTCGCCGCTCAGCCCCGCGCCGCGCCGCAGAAACCCAGCGCGCCCCGCGCCGCCCCGCTCTGCTGCGGCATCAGAAAGGCAACCGGGTCAAACTTTGCCGAAACTCAGCCCTTGCGCCGGCCCAGCACCCGCGTCCGCCCGCAGCCGCCCCCCAAGCGCAGCCGGCCACGCAGGACCGTGCGCCCCGCGGGAAGAGATGCAGGTCCGCAGGTAGCGGCGGCGGCGGCGGCGGCGGGCGGGTGAGCACCGCCTCCTCCTCCCCGCCCTCGCTCGCTCCCGCACCCCCAGCGCCCTCCCCCGACCCCCCCCCCACTCCCTCCCTCTCTGCAGCTGCTAGGGGAGCTGAGGCTCTCAAAGCAAAAACGACATTTCCTTTCCGAGTAGCCCCGGGAATTCTGGGTAGTGTAGTTCCCTGAGTATCAGATCCAGGGGGACTGCTCCCCGTGCCCTTTGACCTTCTCAGACCAGGGGCTTTGCAGGGTTCTGGGCCCTGGGGGGATCCTGGCTGCGGGAGTATAGGGTCGGGCAAGGATGTCCTGGAAGTACTGGCAAGGTTGAGATGATGTTGGAGAAAATTTGGGGGGGACTTTGTCCTGGGGATGCCCTGTGGGAGATGCTCCTGAAAGGCTCATTTCATACACCATCAGCCTCCGCCAAGGGAGGCCTGAGAGCTGTCCTTCCACAGAGGAGGAATCCAGAGCTGACAGGTACCTATGGGAAGGGGACTTGAGTACCTCAGGTACCTCAGTACCTGAGTGTGGAGTCAGAGGGGCTTTGTGTTTGGTCAGCACTGGGGAGCCATGGAGCTTTCTAACCAGCCTCCTGCCAGTAGTGGCCCCAACAGGTCACAGAATCTGTGACATCAGAAACCCATCAGAGCCCTGCCCTGCCCCATGTCCACCAGAAGGACAGCCAGGCCTGGGGGACAGTCTCATGGCAACAGCAGCTCAGCCATGGCCCAGAGAGTGGCCAGTCACACTGTAGCCTGGCCATGGTCCTCCGACCTGTCCCCCTCTAGGGTCATCCTAGCTGCTCTGCTGGTGGCGGCTTGTTCCTAGTCCTTGGACGCAGCCCAAGATGGTCAGGGTGGCCAAACCAATGGCACAGGCATGGCCCCTGTGAACCGTGTGCTGCCATATGCAGAACCCAGACTGCACCTGGGTCCCCGTACACCTCCATTCCTGGGAAGCAGCCTCCCCTGGCCTCCTCACCCACAGCGACCTCTCCCTGACCCAAGCTCTTGGCTCCCACAAAGCATCCTGCCTCCCTTTGGCACTCAGATCAGAATCGTGTGCAAGGAAGATGTCTCATTGCTGGGACTGTGTCTCACTTCCTGTCCCCCATCATCTGAAGTGCCTGGAAAGGAACAGGGCTCAGTGGTCAGATCTGTCCTCCAGGGCGGGAATGTGGAGACGTAGTTCCAAGTTTAAGGGTGTCCCGAGCACATGTGCCCAGTCCTGTGGTCCTCTGTGCAAAGACAGAGACCATGGGCCTAAGGGTTTCCCTAAGCAGTAGAGTCTCAAAGGTGATTTTGGAGGGTTGGGTTGTCCTTGTGACCAACTGGCCATGACAGTACCCTTGTCCTTGGGTCCTGTGTGGTGGTAGAACCAAAACCCTGATCAAGCCAGTGTTCGACCTTGACCTTGACCCCAGACAGAGAAACTCAGTGTCAGAAGACACAGCCACTTCTCAAGAGTCTACACCCCAAGCCAGATATGTCAGGCCCCAAAGCCCACACTCTGCTCCCCATGGGCCTCAGTGCCCATGGCTGCCGCATGCTAGGGTGGCCTGACCACCAGACGCCGCCCCCATGCCCCGCCTTGGCAGTGCACCCCTAGCCAGCACTCCGCTTTGGCCTGTGCAGAGGCCCAGTTCGGAGCTGCCAGCTGGCCCGCTCCAGTCTCATCTCCCTGGTCGCCGCCATTCCTCTGGGCAGCCTGGCTGGGAGCCCCAGCAGCTGGGCCATGCCAGTGCAATCCCAAAGGTACAGAGACCACCAAGGGCAGTGCCCAGGTTCCTTGTCCCCTCTGAACCAACCTGCACTCAGGGTCACAGCAGGTCCTCCAAGGTCATACCCCCTCCAAAGAGGGGGTCACTATGTGGCCTGAAAAGCATCTTAGACAAGAGAAAAGTCTTCACTCTGCAGATAGAAATGTTAAGTGCTGGAATTCTGTTGCCCCAGGAAACAGGGTTCTCTCCCCAATTATTTGGGCCCAGAGAGAAAGCCAATGGCAAGGCCTGGAATGTCTACCTGAGTGGGTGTGGCCATGGAGAGCACAGGTGGCTGAGGGGAGAGCCAGGTACAGGGCCTCAGTGTCTTCCCCCCAGGAGGCCTCACTGCTGCTGGGGAAGGGACTAACTGGGTGGCAGATGGTAGATCTCAACAGGCTGTGCTTAGATGGGGACAGAGGCCAGCAGAGTCACAGGGGGAGCTCTGAAGCTAGATTTCAAGTTGCCTTGGCCCCCAGCTCAAAGAAGTTTCTCCCCCCGGAGAGACAATGGAACAGCCTGGGGAACAGCAGAATGCTCTTCAGAGCTGCTGGGCTCAGGCTTTGGCCACCTCCTATCACCCTTGAGGTCATTCTCCTGCACCACTGATGGGACACCTGAGCTGAGCCAGCCGCTCTGAGAATCAGGAACCTCAGCCCAGCCAGATGGGCTACAACTCTGACCTTCCTGTGGGCAGAAGGACCGGAATCACTCCAGGAAGACGAGACTTCACATAAGCCATTGGCGTGGGAGAGATCATTGCAGGTGGCAAGCAGGCAGCAGCAGGGAAGGGGCACCCAGATGGAGGGGGTGCCGGGAAGGGTCCTGGGCCACGGGGGTGAGCTGAGGCACGTGAGGAGGACATGAGAGGAGGGGTACGTGTGCATCGCAGTGAGTTTTGCACCTTGGAGGAAGTGGAGCTGTGTGTAGCTGTGTGGTGTGTATGTCCTTGAGTGTGGGTGAGGTGTTGTAAGGGTGTGAACTTGCACAGTCAGTGTGGGTGTGGAGCTCTGTGCGTTGTGGCGTGGCTTGGGAGAGTACGTGAGAACGCGTAGGGGGTGAGGTGTGTCTGCGTGTGTCCTGCTTGTGTGTCTGTGTGCGCGTGTGGGTGACGGTGTGAGTGCGTTGCTGTGGGTGTGTGGATACATGTGTGTGTCCCTGGTGTGAATATGGGGCTCTCTGGGGTACAGCAGTCTGCTCTGGAGTGCCCCTGAAGGCAGTGAGGGTCTGCCGGCTGGCCTGCCCTTCCCTGCCAGGTGGGGCCACCTTGGATGGTGTAGGGGCTGCGCCCTCGCCGCGCCCTGGCCCTCTCTCCCAGGGTGAGGAGCCACTTGTCTCGGGGAGCTCTGAGGGCCCGAGGGCCGAGGGGGCGACAGCAGGCTGGGCGCAGGCTGGTTGCAGCCAGGGATCGGGTACAGCACTGGGAGTTCTCCAAGGTGCTAAAATAAACCCAGCGAGGCATCAGGTTTCCTGACCAAAATAACCCAGAAGCCACCTTCGAAAAGCAACTGAGAAAGAGATAAGGACGCTCGCTCCAGCCAGGGCGCAAGACAGGAAAAGCGCCCTCCACGGGGTTCGGGGCTCTCTTGGCAGGGGATCCTGCAGCGCCCTCCTGGCCCCGCCCTGCCCCGCCTCTCACCCAACCCCGCCCCCTCTCTGCGGCGTCTTTATCCCAAATAACAGCCCCAACTGATCCTCGGTCTCCGGGAGCGTTTATTCACTGGTCTTGGGCGCTTCTTGTGAGCCCAGACCTTGCCTGGCCCTGCCGCCTCACGGGTTCTTCACTGTGGTTATTATGGGCCATGAAATCTTCAAGGCCTGTGGATTGTTGGAGCGACCCGGACCACAGAAAGGAAAAATCCGTCAGGGCGTCCAGGGGGAGGAGACAGGAGTGATGGTTGAAATCCAGGGGTCCCAGCTGGCTGACAGAGCCTTGGTTTTCCTGCTGGCCCCACAGGGACAGATCTGCCTATGTATGACCCCCAGTGGGCACCCGACAAGCCTGGAGCACAGAGATGACCCGGGACACGGCCAGGAGACCTCCACCCTTTCAGGCAGAGGCCAGCTGTGCTGCCTCAGATGTCACCGCTCTGCCACAGGCTGACTGCGCCTGGACTTGGCCGGTCCCTGGAACTCTCCAGGGCCCCTTCCTGCTTCCCTCAGTCTGGCTTCACAGCAGGTGGCTGGGTGACTCACGGGGATGGCCACTGTCTCACTGCCACTTTTTGCTGGGCCACTTGTTTCTACTCTGGCCCACTGCCCCACGTGCCCCATCCTGGTGTCTGTGCATAATCAACCTACAATAGTGTTGTACACAGTTGCCACAGACAGAGTGGACCCCCGCCACGGAGGATAAGTCGGAAGACGCCACGCCCCTTCCTAGGGCCAAGAAGCAGGAAGTCACTCAAGAATGGCGAGGTTGTGGCGGAAGCAGGGCCGAGCTTACTGTTAGGTGAAAAGGGTTACATGTTCTTATGGGATGTGCAGTGTAGCCAGGCGAGGTAACACCTTGCGCTAACTGTCCTGGCTTCCAGGTGATGGGGTTATGCCTTTATTATCTGCATGTATTGACTTTCTTACAGTAAGTAGTAACTTTTTTATGAAGATGTTGTCTCACTATATAGTTCAGGCTGGCCTCAGACCCACAGCGATCCTCCTGCCCCGTCTCTGGAATGCTGGGATCACAGGCGTCTGTCACCACACTGCCCCACCCAGCAGTAGTGACCCTGTGCTAGTAAGGAAAAACCGGAATGTTGGCTAAGGTGGTACCGTTGGATAAGCAAGCTAGTTATTCCTGGGAAGTATATCCTATCTCCCCAGCTAGCCTGTGGGAAGAGATCAATGCCAGTTTATTATTATTATGTATTTGGTACAGGGTCTCACTATGCAATTCAGACTTGTAGTGATCCTCCTGGGGTTTTTTGTTTGTTTGTTTAATGTATTTGGTTGTTACATGGTCTGACTACGCAGCTCAGACTCCTGGTGATCCTCCTGCTTTCAGCCTCCCCAGCGCTGGGATTCCAGGTGTGTGCCACTAAGCCCAGTTTCTGGCCAGCTCAGCCTGCCCTGGGGTGGGGCTGGCACGGTACATGGTGCCAGGGATCCAACTGTGGTCCCTGTGCTTGCCTAGGCAGCCACTTGGTCCACTGAGCTACCTCACCGGCCCTGAAAGCATTGATTGGATGAAAGCATGAAGCTGAATGTGGGGGACCACCTGAGCAGCTCTCCACCCTTTGGGCTGGGCCTGACCCTATTTCCTCGCAATAATATGTACAGAGTTGGCTAGGGCTTCTCTTTCTCCTTTCACCTGGCCTTAGACAACGCATAGTGGGCTAGCCAAGGTGCTGGCGGTAGCTTTGGAAGACGGCACGCCTCTTTCCCTGATAGGCCACCCCTGCTGCTCTTTAATATGAGCTGGGTCAAGATAGGATGAAGGGCCAGTGCTCCATGCTATCAGCTGGGATCGAGCCTCGAGATAGAGGCTATGACTTCCTAGGGATTGAAAGATTATGCATCAGGGCTGAAGCACCAGACCCCTGAAACATTAGATACTATCTCAATAGCATAATGCAAATTACTTTCTCTGCATATCTTTTCTGCATATGGTGGAGGTAAATGCAGGCCACCCACCTAGCCCAGCTCACAGTGCTCACCTACTTCCCACAATTCTCTTCCTCAAGCCACTCCCCCTTCTGGGCTGAATAAAACCTGGGTGTGGCCCTGGGTTGGTCTCTTTGTTCCAGAAAGCCATCTTCATGACTGGACTTATGGCCCCTTGGCTCCCCAATAAATATATATACATATATATATTTTAGTGTCTTAATTTTTACCATGGGTTGCCCTGGAGTGATAGTAGACTGGAATTAACTTGGTGGGATTCCAATAACATATTTTCGGGATTATAAATATAGACTTCTCAGGCTGAGACAAGAACCAGCAGGGGACTCCTACACTGAAGACCTTGAGAAGCAAGGCTGTGGCCTTTGGTGGCCCTGTGGGCAGTACAGATGAAGAACTGTCCTCTTGTCCCTGCCACCTGAGAAGGTAACCAAGTCATCCCAGCAACAGCAGGTCCCAGGTCACGGGGGAACGTGTGTAGCCTTTACATGCCCCTCACACCAGTCCTCAAAAGGGAACACCGAGGCCCCTTTTGACACCAGGCATGAGAGAGGACTTCCCGTGATGTTTCCCAGAGCCCATGCCTTCCACCCCTGGGCTGGAACTAAACCGGAGCCCCAGGACCGCCCCAAATCTGGCTAGACAGAAATGCTGACCCAGGCCTCTGGGTATTAATAGTCCCATCCAAGCTGGGCTGCTCGCCCCACAAGGCCAGCCAGGGTCATGGGCTATACCCAGGGGTGGTGACGTGAGATCAGCAAGCCCCCAGGCCCTGTGACTGAGGAGGCTGAGCCAAGGCCTGCCTGGGCCCCCCTCGGGGACCGTGGAAGACTGGGCTCTGGGTTCTCTCTGGCTTCCTGGCTGGACCCCTTCACCCATTCAAGCCTCCGTGTCCTCATCCATGGTGTAGAAGTGCTTCACACAGGGTGTGCGCGGCCACTGCCACCCCCAGGAGGCAGGCAGGAGGCAGGGCCCCTGGGGGAAGGCCTTCAGTGGCTGCTTAGCTGGGTGGAAGAGGAAGAGGAGGAATGGGGTGTCCCTCACCTGGTCTGCCCTTCAAAGGGTGCAAGGAACCCCACTGCCTGGACTCTGGGCTCACTCAGACCATGGGGCCCTGTCCCATCGACGGAGGGGCAGAGGACCTCGTTCTCTGCATCTGACAAATCAGTTCCTAACCCAGAGGCCAACAGCGTCAGATGGCAGGGACCTTGCTTGGCATTTTACAAAT
This sequence comes from Myocastor coypus, assembly GCA_004027025.1. Classification (NCBI taxonomy): domain Eukaryota; kingdom Metazoa; phylum Chordata; class Mammalia; order Rodentia; family Myocastoridae; genus Myocastor; species Myocastor coypus. The sequence goes on from PVJA010021710.1 coordinate 31,244, forward strand.
GTCAGCTCCTTGATCCTCGTGCTCCTCAGAGATGGGACAGGGCCCCATGTTACAGGTGGAGAAACTGAGGCACAGGGCCAAGGTGTGACCTGCTCAAGCACTTGCAGCCCCAGGCAGCCCCAGGCAGCCCCAGGCAGCCCCAGGTCCTTCAGTCTGTATGGTGGGCCTAGGGTAACCCTAAAAGGTCACCCCGGTAGCTACAGGAGGCTGTCTTGAGTGGCCCAGCTACAGCGTCAGGGTCCCCTCGGCTTCCCCTCCCATTCCCGGAGCCCATATTCCTGGCAGAGGGGTCTCAGAACTTCCCGTGGGGAAGCCCCCGCCTGGGGCCTGCTGCTCCTTCTGGCCACCATGCCCCCCACAGCTCCCAGAACCTACATCGTGCAGCACAGGTGTAATCATTTATGTGACACTTGGGTGGCCCCTGAACTGTGAGCTTCCAGGGGACAGGGATGGGGCCCACCCCACTATCCACAGCCAGCCCAACTCCATGACAGTGCCAGCCGCCCTGAACTATTTCTGGGTTGCCTGAATCTGCTGTGGTGCCCCTGCCCTTTGCAAAACTCGGAGAAAGCTGGAACCGGATCCATTACCATCCAATTAATTATGCCCTGTCACAGGGATCAAATTCACAGAGAGCTGTTCAATTGGACTGAGATGCACTACCCCAAATTCAAGACGAATTTAAAAAGAAAGCTAGCCCAGCCTGCCAGCTTAATGAAAAGCTGTCACAGACAGAGGAGCTGGCCCGGCCCCAGGGACCAGAATATGATGCTCTTGGTGATGTCATGAGCTCCATCCGGCAGGTGCCAGGAGAGGCCTAGAGGCACCCTCCCAGGGCTACAGCCCTACTGGCTCACACTGCATGGAAGGAGGGCAGCAGGCTGGGCTCCCAGGGGGTCTGGGCAGCTCGGGGGGCAGTTGGCAAAAGTGAGGTCAACCCTGGGCACATCTCCACCTCAGCTAGAAGCAGAGTCACAGCGGAGGCGAGAGCGGCAGGACTACATTTCCCAGAGTGCTCTGGAGTCCAGGGGCCGCCATTGGCCGATTTAAATAGCCCAGGCCCAGGCAGCCAGGAGGCCACGACTCGTCCACCTCCCCATGGGTGCATTGGCGCTGGCCCGCATGGGTGGGCGCCATTGGCTGCCCGGCTGCCTCTGACGTCCGCCCGGAGCCGGGTGGCAGTCGGAGGTAAACAGCCATGAGCAGCCCTCTTGTCTATATTTAACAGCTGCTGCGGGAAAGATAGGGAGGCAGGCCGCCGTGGCAGCTCGAGCGGTCCTTGCCTTGGGGACAAGGCCCTCGGAGCCAGGCTGGCACGGGCCTTTTGGGAGTGATCAGGAAGGGAGGGACAGCATGCCAGCTTCTCAGAGCCGGGCCCGCGCCCGGGACCGCAACGACGTGCTCAACCGGGCCGAGTTCCTGTCCTTGAGCCAACCCCCTAAGGGGACCCCGGAGCCCCGCAGCTCAGCCAGGAAGCCCACAGGGCCCTCGGCACAGCCCCCACCAGCCAGCGAGGGGCCCCGAGAGCGACGCCAGTCCCAGCAGCTTCCGGAGGAGGACTGCATGCAGCTGAACCCCTCCTTCAAGGGCATCGCCTTCAACTCCCTGCTGGCCATCGACATCTGCATGTCCAAGCGGCTAGGGGTGTGCACCAGCCGCGCAGCATCCTGGGCCAGCGCCCGCTCCATCGTCAAGCTCATCGGCATCACCGGCCACGGCGTGCCCTGGATTGGGGGCACCATCCTCTGTCTGGTGAAGAGCAGCACTCTGGCCGGCCAGGAGGTGCTCATGAACCTGCTTCTGGGTGAGTGTGCCCGCTGCCTGCCTGCCACTGCCACTGACTGGGCCACAGGCCCCTGCGGTGGCGCCGGCCCCGCCCCCAGCAGCCAGGACCTCTGCGGGCCCAGCTGCTGGACCAAGCTGACCAGCCTAGGCAGAAAGGGTGCCACAGAAACAGGGGGAACCAACGCTGGGAGGCAGGCCAGGGGCCCTGCATCTTGAGGGACCAGCTCTCCCCCCCCCCCCCCCCCCCCCCCCCCCCCCCCCCCCCCGGGCACCACTGCCTAGAGGCCACTGGAGGAAGCTGGCACCGGCAGTGGCAACTGCAAGGGTGCCCTAGAGCCAGGTGTCACTGTTCCCCTCACCCACAGCTTGGACCCTTACTCCCAGGCCATTCCCAGGCTGTGATTTGGAGCTGGCCCCAAATGTTCCCCAAGTGTACTCAGTTCAGGGACACTGTGGGCTGCCCAGGATTCCCCAACAGGGCTGGGGACCCAGGGACAAGTCTAGGACACTGACCCACACCCCCTAAGTCCTCCTTCCCTGAGAGGTGGCTGGAGTAGGAGCATAGAGCAGGGGTTGGTTATGCAGGCCCCGTCCCCAGCCCCATGCAGCAACTACACAGGACCCGCAGAGAAGGGAAGGCGTCTCTTCCACCCCACCTGGCCACCCTTAGGGGACCCCAACATTCGCCCTTCCCTGGTGGTTGTCACTTGGGAGATGAGCCAGGGGTCTCAGACAGAATGACATGTAAACTGCGAATCGAGTGTCTGGGCTCCAAAGGGGCCAGGCTTGGGGCAGGCTTGGGCCTCAAGTGCTCTGGTCCAGAGGGAGGCCCAGTGGGAGTGCACTTCTCTCCCTCGGGTCCCAGAGGCTAGCCTAGAGCAGGAGGCTGGGGGAGATGCAGGAGAGGCAGCGGGCCCTCGGGGAGCAAGGGCTGCGTCTGCCAGCACCCTTGGAGAGCTCGTCCTTGTTACTAAATTATCAGCACCGAATCACTTACTCTTTTATCCCAAGGAGAGTCCCAGGGGCCTGGGGCCTGTCACCGCCGTTAAGGATTACTACCTGAGGTTCCAGTGGTGTGTGGTGATGTGTCACCTGTGTGTCACCTGCGCCTGTGTGTCACGCTCAGGAGGCTGAGATGGGAGGATCGCCATGATTTCAAGGCCAGCCTGGGGTACTTTGTGAGTTCAAGGGCTGAACTGCTTAGCCAGACCCTGTCTCAAAAACAGAAAAATGAGTCTGAGGTTCCTTAGCCATAAGGCAGCCTTAGAGAGGGGGTTTTCACCAGGACCCTAATACACAGGGTCTGCTCTTTATGGGCCAAGCCGGTGCCCTGGCAGGAGGGACAGAGCCAAGTGGTCAAGGTCCTGGCTGAGAGCTTCCAGGGCAGAACCTGCTCCTGCTATCCAAAGTCTCCCCAGTGTTGCCAGCAGCCACCAGGAAAACTGAGGCTGGTTGGGGCTGGGTCACCCAGGGTCAGAGGATGGGGTGGCCAACCCCCGCACACCCCATCTGCTACCGCCCACCTTCCCCAAAGGAGGACCAAGGTCACGGCGCTGGGATTCAGTGTTTCCAGGGAGCGTTATTTTCCAGAAACCCAATAGCCTGGGCCACATAACAGGAGGAAACGGAGGCACGAAGCATGGTGTGCCCAAGGCCGCGTGGCAAGCAGGGACAGAGCTGCGTGGGAAAGGGGCTCACTTTGGACTGCGTCTTTCTACAGAGGGCTGTTGGGGAGCCCAGACAGAGTGAGGAGCATGCGCCTCGTCAGGGGGTGAGCTCCCCACTGTGAGAAGGAAGAGGCCCCTCATGCCCCACTAAAATGCCTCCACTTTATTGTGGTTTTCTTTTTTTTTTTTTTTTGTCTTTTTGAGACAGGGTCTCGCTATGCAGTTGAGGCTGGTCCTGCGCTCACTTTTGTAGCCCAGGCTGGTCTCGAACTCGCACCAGTCCTCCTGCCTCAGCCTCCCAAGTGCTGGGATTACAGGCGTGAGCCACCACGCCCAGCTATTGTGGTTTTCTTATGCACAAGAATATTTGCATTTGAGAGAGATTCTCCTGCCCCAGACATTTTTGCAGCTCTGCTGTCAGGATGTTTGTGCTCCTGCCGGCTGTCAGCGCCATGGGCGAGGAAGTGCTCGCTCCATGGCTCGAGCAAGTCCTCCGTGCCTCCTCTGTCAAAGGTGCTGGGGAGATAGCTCAGT
>PVJA010021711.1:0-35158 GCA_004027025.1 Myocastor coypus
TTTTTTTTTTTTTTTTTTTTTTTTTTTTTTTGTGGGACTGGGGTTCAAACTCACAACCTTGCACTTGCTAGGCAGGCACTTGTGCCACAGAGCTATCTCCCCAGCCCCCAATTTTTCCACTTTTAAAAAGCTACAGAGAAAGAGAAGAAATACATACAGCAGTCCAATAAAGTGATGAAGTATGGCTTTCTAGAAGTTCTCAAGGTTCTTAAAGAGCAAACAGGAAGGATTTGTAATGAGGGCCTCAGTCTTTGTATACTGAGCTTCCAAGATACTTTAGAGGATTAATCTCTTCAGTCTGGCCTCAGTCATCTATTTTTTTGATCTGCTTACTAAAGATAAACTCTAGCTACCTATGTAAGTTATCATATATTAATGAGATCTCAAAACGTCCTTTCTAAGACATGTATCTATGTATGTAAGCAGGATGGCTTGGACCACTATACTGTGGATTTCTGTTGGTCTGTGGGAATGAGCAGCTGGTAATTGATTTGTTCTGCCTCCTTTTTTCAATTCTTTGACCTTTTTCTCTTCTTCATTGCTTATACAGTTCTTCCTGCTTCCAATTTTGCATGCACGTATCTTGTAATATAAGCAACTAATTTGAAGACAACACTAAGCAATACAGCAAATTCTGTGAAATTCCTAATATTTTGTTTAGTGAAATTCTGCATCATTTGTGATTTTTCTGTTTTAATACTATGCAGTCTCTTAAATTTTTTATTTTCATTTTATGTATTTGGCACAGGATCTCACTACAAGCCTGGACTTATAATGATCCTCCTGTTTTCAGCCTCCCAGCACCGGGATTAGAGGTGTACTCCATTAACCGAGACTCTTAGCACACCCTGGTAGCAGGGCCGGTGAGGCAGGTGGGACCAGGGATCGAACTCTGCTTGCCAAAGCAGGTGCTTGCTCTGCTGAGCTATCTTGCTGGCCATAAAAATAAGGGTTTTTTTTGTTTTTTGTTTTTGTTTTGTTTATAAGGAAATCTCCTTTCTATATGTGGTAAAATACATACCTATTTAACTATCTAATAAAAGTTCCCCAATAGCAAGATACAAAAAATAAAAAACAAAAGTAGATTTTCTTTTCTTCCTCATACATAGCATGGATTCTTCCTATTTTTGTTCATTCCTTAGTTTCATTAATGAGTAGCATTCATTCATAAGCCATCTCACTTACCACATGCTCAAAAAGGGACTCACTATGATTCACAAAATCAAAGGATTTCTGTGACTTCCAACCCCCCACAATTAAAAGGCAAATATACTTACAATTCAGTCATGGGCTATTGTAATTAAATCACAAACAGAACAGAACCCTGTCCGACCTTTGGGGGCTCCTCCAAGCCCAGACACCATCTTCCCAATGTGTCATAGTCCATCCCATCTGGAGAAATACTTGGGAAAGTTTTTATTCCTTTTCTGTAGTGTGTCTGGTCTTACCAATTCCAGAGTTCAATTTTTATTTTAACTCTATTTTTCAAATAACGAAACAATTTTTTCTTCTCAGAAATTCACTGTAGGATTACCACAAGTCCAAGTAGTGTAGCAACACCCTGTGCCAAATATATAAGTAAAAGAAGATTTAAAAAGAGAAAGAAAGAAAGAAAGAAAGAAAGAAAGAAAGAAAGAAAGAAAGAAAGAAAGAAAGAAAGAAAGAAATTTGTTTTAATTTCTAAAAATGCTTTGTTCTGCCCCCTTTGGGGAAAGAGACTTCCTTATCTCTCCCTGCCACTTTTTAAAGGCTCTGTTGCTTTCCTATTTCTAACCCTGAGAAGGTCACTTTGTCCTGAGTCTCAGCATCTGCCAATCCTGGGCTTCTGGATCATTCTTGTTGGATAGAGTTTCTCTATAAATCCAAAGTATTATCTCCAAGTAGCAAAAAAATTTTAACGCCACAGGCATTTCTTTCCATTTCTTTGTCTAGAAGAATCCTAAAGTTAAACAAGTAGAGGCTCTTAAGTCACCTTTCCTTGCTGCTGTATTTTTATCAAATGCTTTGAACTCTCTTCCTCATGGAGACACCAAGAGCTGGTGGCAGTGGGTACAAGGCAGGAAGGACTTCCAGTCACAGTGCCCCAGACTCGGGCACCTGGGCACATCCCCACAGCCTCGAGGAGTGCCTGCCTCTCTTTCTTCTTCAGCTGGATGTGACAGGATGTGTTTGATTACACGCACGGCCTCATCAGTCCGGTCACACTCTGGCTTTAGAGAATGTGTGGGGATGAAAGAGTCAAGTGGCAGCTTCTTGTCACTAAAAAAACAGAAAGTGGCTATCTGTGTCATCTAAAATCTGGAAGGGTGATACAGGAGAAACAGGATTCCTGACCTGTCAGATGTTAGATGGTCACATGATATCAAGGAATGAAGTCATGAACGTAATGGAGGAAGTTGGGAGTTTTATCAGAAATAAGGGGAGAAGAATCACCTCTGGGTTTCTACGAAGGGTCCTGAGTGGGGTGGCTACTGAGGCCTTTTGTCAGGGGTAATTTATATGGCAAGGTCACAGCACAGGTACAACATGGTCAAACTGCCACCAACGTACAGGACTACAAGCATGGAAGCTGTTATGGTTTGTGTCTAGGCGTCCCCCCAAAGCCTCAAGCAGTCATGGGGCAGGGACTTCGAGAGTTTGAGATTACCTCATGATCCACTGGAGTTATGGGCTTTAGTATTGCTGGGATTATGGGTGTGAGTGCTACAACCAGCCTGGGGTGGATAGCCTGAATGGAACAAGAGAGACAGAGAGATAGACCTCCTCTCTGTTGCCACTATTGCCGCTACTCCTGCATATTGGCTCTCTTGCTTTTTGCTACTGCCATGAAAGGATGCTTTCTGCCCTGTGCCATTCTGCCTTGGAACCAGTCGAGTATGACTTAAAACCCCCCATAACTGTGGTTCATTTTGGGGGTCCAGTATTTGTTCCAGCAATGAGAGGAGGATAACTGAGACAGAAGCTTAGCTAACATTGACCCAGTAGGGAAACAAATCACGTAGCAAGAAGCTGAGCTCAGGCAGACAGAACCCAGGAACCAGGACCCCAGGTTACGGGGTGAGGGGAAGTTAAATCACAAGAGGCTTCCCTGCAGCACCCTCTGGGGTACGCAGGCTCCTTCCTCCTTTGGGGCCAGTTGTCTGGGCCAGGCTACTCTGAGGAACTCACCAGGAAGGCTGTTCCCAGTCCTTCATGGCGGCTTTGAAAATGCTTTTTCTGCACAGGCTCATGTGCATTCCTAATGGAGGTGAACCGTCTTCCTATTTTGTCCTCTGTCTTCAGCTGTCTCTGCATATTAGTAAATAAAAATTCTAAACTCTGGAAATGTCATTTTGGCTGGACAGAAGAACACTGTTATTTATATGTGCTCCATTAAAGGGAAATGCACTGCCCCGTAACTGTGATGGTTAGGAAACCATGGCACAGCCACACAGCAAGACGGCACTCAGCTGCAAAGAGGAAGGACCCCTGAGACAGGCCGCTGCAGGGCTGGGTCTTGCAAGCGTCTACTAAAAGAAAGAAACCAGACTCGAGAGACTCTGAACTGCATGATCCCATGTTCAAGACCTTCTGAAAGCCAAAGCTGTAAGGACAGAAAACAAATCACCAATGTTAGAGGCTGCACAGAAAAGTGGATCCCAAAGAGGCATGAGGAGCTTTTTGTACCTCCACTGTTTGGAGGTGTTATGGCTTTTATATATAGAAATTGACCAAAGGCTCATGGGTTCATAGGTGGGGCTTTAGGGAATGACTGGGTCATGAGTCTATGAAGCTGGGTGAACCCACGGATTGGCTTAGCATAGTTCTGGATATGGGTGGTAGATTACTGGGGAAAAAGGCCCCTCCTTCGGTGAGAGTTGCACCAACCAATCAGCTTGCAGCCTGGATGGAATAAAAAGGGAAAGAAACAAGGTTCGCACCGCAGACCATTTCTCCTCTGTCATGTTGCTCTGTCTTGGAGCCAGCTGACTATAGACTGAAACGTCTACAAACTGTGAGCTAAAGTAAACCTTTTCTCCTTTAACTTGCAGATGTCAGGTATTTTGTCCCAGCCAAAAGAGGGCAACTAAGATAGGGTGGTTACACTTCCATGTGTATATGTCAAACCTTATGAACCAGATCCCTAAAGAGTGAATTTTATCCCTTGTAAATTATACCTAAGAAGAAATGTATCTTATCCCATCAAATACATATGCTTATTTCTGCAGAGTTACAGAACATTTTCTGAAGTTAATATATTCCTCCCCAGGCTACCAACCTTACAATGATTACATTTAGAGAATGAAGAAATTTAGGACCATTTCATGTGATGGGCTACTTCCACTGTATCCTTCAGCAATTCATGCTATCAGCAAACTTCTCAGCCCTCTGGGCCCTCTCCAGCCTTACCTCATCTGCATTAACTTCTGCCGTCCCTTTGTGACCCCCTCTGAGACTCAGCTGCTCCCTCATTGCCTCTATGACACTCAGGGCTCACAGGTTCTGCAGGTAGCCACCCTGCCAGCCACACACCCCTGTTCCTGCCTTTTTTCCTTCTTTCTTTGCCTGTGTTATCAGCAGACACCACGATGTGAGCACTGTCCTGTGCAGAAAGGAGACAGAGATGATAGATGATAGATACCTCGTCCCAATGGGCCTACAAGAAATAAGGGTTGCGCTCACACATTAAAAGTGGATTTGGTGGATTTATTTGTAAATTTTAATTTACTTAGCTTTATCCAAGTTATCTAGTTTGTGGACAATGAAGACTGGTGGTTTTGATAATAAGGGAGGGGGATTAAGGCATTAATAAGCAGTTTGGGCAGAGGATGCTGAATTTTGGGAGGTGAGACCTAGATAATTTGGAGGTCAAAAATTAGAAATCGTCCATGTTAGTTAAGGAGCCAGTAAGAGGAGACAGTGGTGTGATCCCATTACAGATGGAAGACACATACATGTGGTTATGACTTGTGTCTAGATGTGCCCCCAAAGCCTCATGCAGTTATGTGTGGGGCTTTTTTCAGAGGCTTTTTATTTTTCACTTGAGACAGTTTTACTGAATCACTAAGTTTCCCAGGCTGCACTTGGACTTGCCAGCCTCTTGCCTCAGGCTCCCATTGCTGGGCTAACAAGCATGCCACCACACCCGGCATGCAGGTCTTATCTCAAATGCCATTAAACTCTTCTTTTATTCCTTAAGTCAGGAGGGTTTTCTAGTTGTGAGAGAAGCACTCTTGAACAATCTTCATTGACACAGAGGGGAAATTTTATTTTGGTTTATTATTCTATGAATAATTAAGCAACATTATCCAAGAAGAATTTATGTACTGGGTGATTTTCAATATGTTATATTGTGGTATATATTATTGGATATAGTTTGTTACATAGAGAGAAACATAAAGCAAGTATTTTTTAAAAAAATAAAAACCTTGTAGTCCCACTCTAGTACATCTATTAACAAAACTTTGAAGTATGTCTTCCTAGTCTTTTAAGTACATGTTTATATATGTTATGGCTTCTGTCTAATTGTCCCCCCAAAGCCTCATGCAGTCATGGGGTGGAACTTCTAGAGTTTGAGATTAATTCATGATGAAGGCTGTGATTATGGGTTTTAGTACTGCTGGGATTACGGGTGTGAGTGCTACACCCAGCCTGGGGCAGATAAGAGAGGAGACTTCCTCTCTGTAGCCATTGTTGCTGCTGCTCCTCCATCTTGCTCTCTTGCTTTCTGCCAAGACTCCTGCTCTCTGCCCTGTGCCGCTGAGCCAGCTTGGAGCCAGCTGAGTATGGAATGACACCTCCAGTAACCATGAGCTAAATGAACCTTTCCTTCCTTCATTTTGGGTGTCAGGTATTTGTCCCAGCAAGGAGAGAAGAGTGACTGAGACAATACATAATAACAATATTATAAATGCTCAATGTAATATATATATATATATATATATATATATATATATATATATATATATATATAATTTTGATAGTCTTTCTTTTTTTTGCCTTTTTGAGACAGGGTCTCACTATGCAGTTCAGGCTGGCCTTGAGCTCACTTTTGTAGCTCAAGTGGTCTCGAACTCGCACTGATCCTCCTGCCTCAGCTTCCCAAATGCTGTTATTATAGGCATGAGCCACCATGCCCGGCTTGATAGTCTTTCAATTACTATAATATACAATATCTTCATAAAAACAGAAGTTCTTCATATATTTTCACTATGGTAGTTACCACATCTCATAGTAGAAATTTACCAGAACCTGTTGACACCTCTTTTTAATGTATTCATACTGTCCTGTCATATCTCTGAGTATTTTCATAGTCAATATTTGTTTGCATGAAACACTAGGATATAAATCAAAGAGCACAAAACTCTTAAGGTTTCTGATGCATATTGCCAAATTCCTCTCCTTGAAAGTGACAACAGTTTCTCTTGAGATAGGTGGGGAGGGAATCCTATAAATAATAAAATAACTCATAAATCACTTATAAATCTTGTAGTCCTCATAAAACAAAAGAATGGAAATAGTGGTCACCAGTGAAGGACAGACTTTTAGCAAAAGGGTGTGGAGAACTTGACCTTGGAGGCACCCACCTTGCGCCCTGTGACCCAACCAGTTCACCATGACATCACTGCCAGTGGGATGACCAGACATGTGTCCCAGGGCTCAGGGACTGGGAAGCATAGAATATCACTTAGGAAGTAGTCTTGAAAAAAAAAAAAAGCTGACCTGGAATCTAATCAAGAGACTAGTCAGATCTAGCTCTTGTTACTATTTTATAGGAAGTATAAGAAACAGATGAAAAAAGTAAATGACACCACAAAGAACTGACCAGCAAACTTGAACCTGAAAACTTCTGTGAGATAAGTAATTATATTTTATTTTCAACACATCATTCTGGCTGGCTAAAACATAAGGGTGGAACTGAAGAATCAATGAAGGAAAGTTCTATGTAAAAGAATTTCTCTTCTTCTCAAAACAAAATGGAGAAGGAAAAGCAGAATTGGAAATTTTATTGATTATATAATGCTCATCTAATATCCAATGAATATATGTAAACTCTCTTTTTAAGTGGTAGATTTTTCAAGATCTTAACTGAGTTTTTACCTAGAATTTTACATTTTTTCCTCTATCGTTTTAATTTTACAAAAAGAACATATTTCAGTTTGATTCTTTAATATACAAATATAAAAGGAATCTGTTGGCCCAGGAAAGAACATTCTGCTTCAATCTGAACAGGACCCAGTTGCATAGGAAATAGTACAGTTAGTTGACATCAAATTTGAAAGGTCTTCCATAGCAAAAGAAACAACCAGGAAGTGAAAAGAAAACTTAGAGATGGAGAAAACATCGCCAGCTATTCCTGAGACAAAGGATTGATATTTGGACTATGTGAAGAACTCAAAAGTCAGAGCCCCCAGAATAGCAGACCAAATCAAAGCACCATGTCTTAGCTACTCTTTACTCATTGCTAGGACAAATACCTAACACTCAAAATGAAGGAAGGAAAGGTTTACTTAGTTCACAGTTACTGGAGGTTTCAGTCCATATTCAGCTGGCCTAAGGCTGAGTGGAACAGGGCAGAGAGCATCCAGTTCATGGCGGTGGAACAGCAACAATCGCAACAGAGGCAATTGACCAACCAGGGCAGCAGACAGCAACAGCACTAGTCTGTCTCTCTGTCTCTCTTTATATTACATTCAGGCTCTCTGCCTCAGCCTATCCACCTTAGGCTACACCCATAATCCCAGAAGTACTCAGACCATAGTACCATCAGTATTAAAACACATAATCCCAGTGACTCATGAGTCAAGTCTTAATCTATAGAAGTCCCTGCCCCATGACTGCATGAGGCTTTAGGGGGACAACTAGACATAAACCATAGCACACGGGAAAACAAAATGATCAAAAGCTTCACAGAAATGTGAACAGCCAGTAGATACATGAAGAAATATTCAACAGTACTGGCCATTGAGAAATGCAAATTAAAACAATACTGTAATTTCATTTTACCTTAGAATGCCGACTATGAAGAAATCAAATACTGTAATAACAAATGCTGGTGAGGCTGTGTGGGAAAAAGAGCCTACTGTATTGCTGATGGGAATGCAAGACAGGACAACCACTGTGGAAACGAGTGCAAAGATTCCTCAAAAAGCATCCAACTAGAGCTGGGGAGATAGCTCAATGAAAAAAAAGGCTTGCTGGCACGTACGAGGTCCTGAGTCCAATCCCTGGTACCACCAAAAAAAAAAAAAAAAAAAAAAAAAAAAAAAAAAAAAAAAAAAAAAAAAAAAAAAAAAAAAAAAAAAAAAAAAAAAAAAAAAGGATCCTTTAAAAAATAATAAATAAAAATAATAAATAAAAAAGCATCAAACTAGAAATTCCATTTGACCCAGCTACTCTGCTTCTCTGTATCTTCCTGAGAGAGTTAAAGATACCTTATCAGGAAGGGCTGGGATGTTGCTCACCAGTAAGAATGCTTGCCTTGCCTGCTTGAGCCCTTGGATTCATCTTATTCCAGTGATGTATGCATATTTATGTTCAGAGCTGCACAACTCACAACAGCTAAATCTTGGAAGCAGCTTATTCTCCATCTGCAGAGGAATGGACAAAGAAAACATTGCATTTACACACGATGGGATACCACTCTGCTATACAGAAAGACAACCCTGAGGCATTTGTAGAAAAATGGACGCACCTTGACAGCATGTTAAGAGCTAAATCAGACACACGAGTTTGAATGTCACGTGGTTTCTCTTATATGAAAAACTCAAGTTATAAAGACAGAGCAAAATAAAAAATAAGTAGTAAGTATGGAGATAGAGATGGAGGAGGGAAGAGGAGGCAAAAGGGGTGAAGCAAGAGGCAGGGATGGCTTTTGTAGGTGGCCAACTTCACACTAGGAATGTAAACATGTACTTCAAAATGGGCTAATAAAAATAAATAAATACATCTTTAAAATGAAGAAAGAATGCGACGAGAGACCCTACTCTTAAGTGAAATAAGTCAGACCTGCACATGCAGATATCGAATTACCTCCTCAGTGTGAGAACCTGAAAGAGAGAAGTGGAATCCGAAGGGTACAATAGACACTGGCAAAAGGGAATAAACTTATTCAAAAGGAAAGAGTTACTGAGTTGAGAAGGACAGGAGAGAGATTGGGGAAGAGATTCATCTATGTGTGTAAGCAAGATGTTTTGGACAACTGTACTGTACATTTCTGTGGTCTATGGACACTTTAACGCTTAAAAAAAATGCAAAATTAATTTAAGCACTCTGGGTAGTGGCCACAAGATGGCCCGACCGTAAAGCTTTAAGAGTTTAAATTGTTTTCTTAAAAGCAACATTTCAGACTAATGGAAATAAGCAGGGATGTAACACAGCCATAGGAAACTCACAGAGTCATTGCATATGTAAAGTCAATCCTGCAGCAGTGCTAGGTGCGATTACTAATGCTTACAAGCACAGTCTATGTGTTGAGAACCCTCTTACTTAGGGGTTCCAAACAGAAACATGCATTTAACGTATTCTACTAAGAAGCAGAATATAAAGTTCAAGCCCCCAAAGAACTATTTTAGGCATGAAAGGTGCCAAAGACCCTACAGGACGGTTAGGTTTTCTTTTGAGAGCAGTGGAGATTCCTGGGCCATAGCAGCACCCACTCTGCTTCACCTTGTGGCTTCTTGGGGTTCTGTCCGTTGCTCAGGGTGCTGAGCTCCAGTACCACCACCGTCTCCAGCCTGAGTTACAGCACAGAGCTGCAAACCACAGCCCAGTCCCCCAGCTCACAGTGTGCTACTATTCTGGGTAACAGCTGCATTATAGGACACACAAGCACCAAAGTCTAGGCACTGGGTAGGCACTGTGGCCCAGTCTAGAGAAATGGCCAAGTAGCAGGACTTCAGAAAGCAGAGGTGCCTGTGTTCTGTCTTAAAGAAAGGACTTGATCTAAATAACTGCTTACAAGGCATAAGCTGAGGGGTGTTATACATTCATGGGTAGATTCTGAACTGAAGTCCTTGCAGCAGAAGGTATAACTAAGTGGGTAGGACAGATGTAGGACAGCATAGACTGCGTTCTGTCCAGCTCATAATGCCCTTTCACCTACTACTGTTTACCCCTTTTTCTCCTGTGTTTAATTGGTTGCCCTATTTAGTGGGTTCTTTCTGTTCTCATTTGTGGAGTTCAGGTCATTTTGGTCCCTCTATAAAATATTTTTTAGTAGTCTGTGTAAGATTGACTTTGACATCATGAAATTCTTTAGTTGCTCCTTGTCGTGAAGTATTTCATTTCTCCTTCATACTTGAAAGAGAGCTTTGTGGGATATAGCAGTCTGGGCTGGAATTTGTTTTCATGGAGGACTTGAAGCACTCTGCTCCATGCTCTTCTTGACTTCATGGTTTGTGAAGAGAAATCTGCCCATTGTTCTGATGGATTTTCCTTTAAATGTAATCTGTTTCTTTTCTCTAGTGGCTTTTAGTATATTATTCTGCTGGATTTCTGGGATCTTGACTATTATATGTCTGGGTGCGTTTTTAGTTGGGTTGATGCTATTTGGAGTTCTGTATGCTTCAGTTACCTGAATGTCAGATTGTTTTATAATATTTTGGAAGTTTTCTGCTGTTACTTCTGCCCATATTCTTTTTACATCCTTTGTATTGACTCTTTCTTGTTGATTCCTATTAATCTCACGTTGTTCATTTTTGCATCATATTGCAGATGTTGAATTATTTTTTCCTTCATCCTAGTTGATTTTAAGAAAGCCTTTCTTACCTTGTCACTAGCTGTGACTGTATCTTCAAGATCTGAAACTCTATCTTCACTTTCATTCATATGGTGTTGCCAGCTTGTGATTAAAATTGTATTTTCTTGTATATCTCTTTGAAACTGTTTCATGTGATCTATTTCTTTCCTATATTGCTCATTCAGGGAATTCATCATTTTTCTATTCTCCTCTAATTTTTTATCAGTGTCTTCTTTAGTAGCATTTAAGTCTTTCATTATAGTTATCCCTTCTTTCTCTACTTCAGAGCTCATTTCTGCTCTATCTCCTCTCTACCTTTCTGCCCACACTGACTGACCAGGCCCATGCCCAACCACAGCAGGAAGAAGCTGAGCACAGCAGCCAGACCCAGCCAGGCACATCTGGACTGGATCAAGATTGGTGAATACAGACCCAAATTTAGATAGGCACTAATGGCATAGCTCCACCAAAGTTCAGAGGTCATACAAAATGACAAAAAGAAGGAGCAAGATGCAATTTCAGATCCCAAGCCAACCCAGAACAAATACAAGAGAGACTACCATGAAAGAAAATGAAAATCACGCAGCCAAAATCTCTGAATTGGTAGCATCTGAGGTAGACAGACAAGTGCAGAAACATATAGAGGAACTCAGATCAGAGATATCATCTCAAGGAAAAAAAAAAAAAAAAAAGAAAAGAAATGCATGAACTAATAGAATTTGAAGTGGAAAACTAACTGTAGAAAAATATGGAGAAAATCAGACCAGAAATAACCTTTGAAGTAAAAAAAGACATCTCTAAATTAATAGCATCTAAAGTAGAGGAACAAATGCCCTTTCTATTAAGGCTAGGCTGGCCATGATGTTCCCCCACTGGGTCTGCCAGCTGGCTGGGTGCCTGTTTGTCTCTGGAAGAGGCAGACTGCATTATTTAGCTTTTTCTGCTACAGTGTCTCCATGGAATACCCAGAAGGCGAATCCTCAAAAAGATATAGACAGTGAGAGGATCTTTCACCTTAATTTTTTCTTAGTTCATTTAGAGACATTCAGAATTAAAAATGGAGTTAGTATATTCTCCAAATTAGAGGACAAAAAAGCAAACTTGAGAGTCGGAAACATTAATATCAGATTGCATTTGATGAACACTCAAGATTCTTGTACGTGTGTGTGTGTGTGTGTGTGTGTATACCGAAAACTGAACTCAGAATCTTGTGCTTGCCAGGCAGGCACTTTTGCCGCTGAGGTACCTCCCCACCCTGATGAACACTCATGATTCTGGAGGGAGCAGGATGATGCATGAGTGGAGGGAAGCTTGTCATCATCAAACACAGGACTTCTGTTGTGTCTCGCTCGTGATGCTAACTGCATCTCTGGTTGCTAAGTGTTCCCAGATTCATGAGTATGTTGTCATTTAAAGATTGGATATTGTACTTTATTTTATTTCTTTTCTATTCCTCTTAGGTGTTCTAGCAGCAATTAAATCATGCTGTGGAATGCTTATTGCAATGGCAAATGTCATGCAAATTGAACACACAGCTCATTTTCCTGCTCATGAATAGGTTTCCTGTGGTTTCCCTTCAAAACTAATGGCAGGGATATGTTCTATCCTTGTTTGCTACTTTAAATTGCTGAGATTTACCTTCAGGTACCCAGCCTCCACTCAGTCTAAATTCTTCAACATCGTAGGCTTTTTCCATATTATGAATTCCATTCTATTGTTGATGCCCTATGCCTCCAGGACTACTGGGGTGAATAGCTATTTGTTACTTATTTTTAGAGCTGCATTTGCAAGGGCAATTGTGATTAACTTCACTCTCTGTCAGCTGCGCAAGACCCCCTACTCCTTTACCTTCCTTTCCAACATAGGACAGAACCCCACAAAACCTCCAGGGAAGACTAGGGAATTGACTTTGGGGAAAATAAGCATGAGAGGAGCTTCCTTTATTTCCTCATTACCGTAATATTGCTTAGCATCAAGTAGTAAACAGAGTTTGAAAGGAAATGAGAATTTGGCGAAAGGGACTTTATACAGAGCCGGGAGGGGCCTCTGAATTTTCCTCAGGGCTGTAGGTCCAACACAATGGAAGGAGGGAGTGAGCCCACAAGAAGTCCGCAGAAGACCAAAGTGTCTGGTGCTTTGGCTGCATGGATGACCCACCGTTCCCTTCTCAACCCATCCCACCACATTGGAAAGGTTTTTCTATTTGGTGCTCATCTCAGAAGCTGATGCATAAACGGTGTATATGTCTGTTGCCATGGGAACCCCGCAGTGGCAGCCTTGGGCTTCTTACCAGAGAATGAATGTACGTATGAAGCAATGCTTGTCAGAATTTGCCAGGCTATTTTCCCTCCTAGAATTCACACAAAAGGTTCTGAAGGTCCCCAACCACACTTAGAGCAGAGACAGGCTGAAATTCAGCACTTGGCTCCCTCGAATGATGAAAATCAAAAGCTTTGCGCCCCTGCTGAAATAATCGTGTTCCAGTCTATCATTTCTATGCTGTGGGGGCAACTCTGTATAATTAAAGTGAACCACAATGTACTAGTAGAAAAAATCTTGATGATTACCGGAACTGAGGCTGTTGTTGACTTCTCAGGTGAATCACCATAACTACCTCTGCATTTAATAAGTGGTCATTGTTACTGCTGGGTTCTGACTCCTACTTCAGCTCCCCAAAGCCATATGTAGGTGCTGGACCAAGAGGGACAAACAGAAGCCCTCAGCGATCCAAACTGGGTATGCAATGCCTCGTGCTCTTCTTGACACATCTTTTGGTTCGTGTGTTGTCTTTGTTCCTGGAGAGAAAGCAGAGTCAACTCATGGTCCATTGGACCAAGTTACAGACAGCTGCCAGTTACCTAGGAATGGCCCCCTCAGGCCCATCCATTTCTCCTCCTTGCCCTGCTCACCCCCTGCTGTGGGGTCCACATCTCCTGCAGAGGAGGGGAGGAGGCAGAGCACACAGCAGTTGCCTGAACAGTTAGCAGTCAGCCAGAGGTTCTCACTAGGAAGATGCGAGCTTGTGAGGGAGTCGTGGGGGTATCTGTGGTTCACGCTCCCTCCAGCTCCAGCATGATGAGTAATCTCTGCTCGGCTTTCTGTAGAGACCTCTTCTGTGAATGATCTCATAGCTGAAGTCAGGTAGCCCACAGAATCACGTGAACAGCAGTTTCCCTTCATGTCTTTCCCAGAATCTTCCTCTCAAGAAGTGAGTGCTACTGAGAAACAGAGTCTCTCGACCCACTGAAAAGAAAGTGGACTACACTAAGGTGCAGATGCCAATGTCAGACTTGTCTTCGAGCAAGCAGTTTGAAGTGTGAGGATCTTAGTTTCTTACTTTTGAAAGAGAAAACTAAACAACATTAGTTTTTGGGATTACTCCAACCCTAAAACTCTGTTTCCCTGGAGGAATCCTGGAAAATCCAAACCTTAGCCTTGCTCATTTAACAAATTAGGGTGAAAATATGCTAACATTAGCTCTACGGGAGAATCATAACAAAACGAATGAACAAAAGAATGCTGGGTTTTTTTGTTTGTTTGTTTTTGAATCTCTGACCTGCCACCTGCCACCTGCCACCCGCCACCTCTCTCTCCTTGCTTCTCTTTACTTAACTTCACACCACACACTTTTTAAAAAAATAAGATGCCAACAAAGGAGCCACACATTTCTGGCTAGAGTTATTCACTTCCTTAAATCCCTATCTCTTTTAGAAAGACATTTACCATGGAGTAGGAAGTTAAATGAGACTGACTCCAGCTCCATTTCAACGCTCTCTGATCTGAAAATTTAATGTTCACTGCATGAAGGAAGCAGGGCCGAGACCGCCTATGCAGCATGGGCCACCTGCGTGTGGTCCGTGGTGGATCTCAGCCACAAATGTCTTGTACGTCCCAGACATGTACTTTTAATTTAACAATTTTTTGAGTTTCCAGGGTCCAACAGTAATGAAGGTTGTTGCATGAAAACGTCAGCTGTCCAGCTTCAACATTTGAAGCTAGCAAGGGCAGGGCAGGGTGGGCTCACATCTCTGCGTGGCAGTGGTCCCCTAGGGCTGCTGAGGTTGCCCCCCAGCTCAGCAAAGACCACACGCTGCAGCCTCACTCACCCCTCCTCTAGGGACAGGGAAGGGGCTGGTGCTTAATATCCTGGCTGCTCCAGGACCACCTGCGGCCTGCCAGCCACCACTGAAGGCAGAGCTCACTGACCTGAGCACCACCCAATCAAAAGTGAGAGCTTCTTGTGGAGAGTTTGTACTTACTTAATGACTTTTTTTAAGAAACAAGAAAAGAAAATGCAGCCCGAGCCTCAGTGACAGCTCTTCAGTAGGTGGAATGCTATTTTGGCTTATTCTAATGAAAAGCTCACCCTGTGCCAGGGAGCAGTCTACAGCTGCTCACCTCTGGGGAAGAAAAGAAACAAAATAAAGCAAAGGTCTGTGGTAGCTGACAATGGGAGTGCTACCTAACTGGATCAGAAACGCCCCCTCTGTAGAGGTAGGGCTGGCAGTCTGCTTTCTTAGAACAGCTTTATTAAGATACGATTCACATACCCTAACATTTGCCTTTAAAAATGTACAGGTCAGTGGCTTAAGGCTAGTCACATAGTCATGTAGCCATCACACCCTCTAATTGCAGAATGCTACTGTCATTACCGCTCCCCCAACAACACCACATGACCCACAAACAGCCACTCTGTATTCTCTGCTGTCCTACCCCCAGCCATAAGCAACCAGAAACTTACTTTTTATTCCTGTGGTTTCTCATAGTCTCAATATTTTGTATACATTAAATCACACAATAAGTGGCCTTTTGTGTGTGACATCTTTTAGCATAACATCTTGAGAACTCATCTATGTTGTACCATGTGTTGGTACTTCTGCCCTCTTACGGCTAAATAATATTCCCTTGTATGCATTTACTACTTTATATCCATCTACCTTTTCTTTCTCTTCTTTTTCTTTTTTTTCTTTTTTTTTTTTTTTTTTTTTTTTTTTTTTTTTTTTTTTTTTTTTTTTTTTTTTTTTTTTTTTTTTTTTTTTTTTTTTTTTTTTTTTGGCACCACCAGGAACCAAACTCAGGGCCTTGTGCTTGCCAGGCAAGCACTTACTCCACTGAAATATATCCTCAGCCCAATACCCATCTATCTTTTAGTTGAGGGACATTTGAATTATTTCCATTATTTGACTATATTGAAAAATGTTGCTATGAACATTTGTGTACACGTCTTTGTGTGTACGTATGCCTTTGTTTCTTTTAAGAGTAGACTCTTGGATCGTACAGTAATTCTGTACTTATTTTTCTGAGGAATCAGCTCACTGCTTTCCCCAGTGTCCGCACCATGTTCCCTTTCCGTATGATGGTCCTGATTGCTTCTCATCCTTGCCAACCCTTATTATTATCTGCCTTTCTTTAGCTCTCTATCCTATTGGAATGGGCACATACTTCATTGTGGCTTTCATTTGCATTTCCCTAATGACATATGACTCTGAGTATCTTTTCATAGGTGTACTGGTCACTTTTATCTTTAATGGGGAATCATCTATTCAAACTCATTGCCCATGTTAAGAAAAAAAAAAAAAAAAAAGAGTTGTCTTTTTTCTTAGTTGTGTTTAGCATATATGCTAAACACATGTTCCTTATCAGGTATACATTAGCAAACATTTTGTATCATTATGTGAATTTTCTTTTCACTTTCATAATAGTGTCCTCTAAAACATAAAAGCCTTTAATTATTTGAAATCAATGTACATATTTATTTACTTGATGTTTTTGGTGCTGTGTCTAAGAAACTGTCACTTAATCCTGGACTTCAAAGATATATAAAGAGTTAGCTTTAACAACTAGGTTTATGTCCACTGTTTACACTATTTTGAGTTAATTTTTATATTTTGGGCATGATGTTACAGCAGATAATCTGTGTTTAATAGTTAAGAATATCGTTTTCTGACTTCCACCTCTACTGAAAGCACAGAGGTATCAGTGGGCGTGTGGCGCGCCTGCCCATCCTACCTGAGGAAGCAGAGCACTGTGCTGGTATCCTCAATGCATGGCAGAGATGAGGCTGCACAGCTGCCCTCCCATGACACCATCTAACACCTGGGTCTGCAACATGCTAGGCCAGCAGTTCTCAACCTGTGGGTCTCGACCCCGGTGAGGGTAGAATGACCAAAACGCAGGGGTTGCCTAAGACCATTCTGAATCATAACTAGCAAAATTACAGTTTTGAAGTAGCCGCCAAAATTATTTTTTTGGTTTGGGGGTCACCGCAACATGAGGAACTGTGTTGCAGGGTCACAGCATTAGAAAGGTTGAGAACCACTGTACTAGACTATGGCTCGAGGACTCTATCATACATCTAAGGATGCAGATAAAAGATCTGGGCTAACAGGGAGTCCCCACCAGCCCTTCTTTGTCACCAGAACCTCACTGTGAGTCCCAGCAGGGATGCTGAAAACTCACATTCTGAGTGGTGCTCTGACTCTTACACCCACACCTATATCTACATCTTCTCATGCTCCATTTTCTGTCCCACAGCTAAATACCATAGACTGTGTGACTAATTTTTTAAAAAGAGACTTCTTTAACTCCCAGTTCTGGCGACTGGGACATCCTAGAGCCCAGCGCTGGCCTCTGCAAGGACCTTCTTGCTGCGTCCAGACCCGTGATGAACATCACATGGTGAAACAGAGCAAGTGACCAGTAAGACCCTGCACACATAACAAGGCCACTCTCCCCACAGCCCACTCACCACTGTCCCATGACTAAACGTGCCCGTTTGTGTGGGCAGGGCTATCAGGACCTGGCCATCCACTAAGGGTCCCATCTCTCGACAAGAGACTGAGTTTCTAAAACATGGAATTTGGAGAACACAGGTGAGCCATAGCACACACATGTACACACACGAATGTATGCATATATGTGTGTGTACTATACTCAGCTCCTAACACACAGGAAGCCAGATAACCACCACTTCCACTGGCATTCTTATCCAGCCTCTACTGCCCAACTGCTCAATTCTTCCTTGTTCAGGAGTTCATGTTAAAAAAAAGTCTTAAAAACTTCTCAGAGTTCAAAAAATGAGCAATGAAATAAATAAATTTGTCACCTTCAAGGAGAGTTGAGCAGGGTCGAAACTCAAAAGAACAGCCTGCCTTTGGTTGCAATCCCAGCAAGCTAGACAGCCGCACTCCTCACCCGCACTCCTACGACATCTGTGCCGCCCATCTCCACAGGCCTGGGAGCTTTCTGAAGGTGCTGGTGTCTTCCCATGGACCTAAGTGCTCCTTCAAGACATGAACTCCACTTCCCTTATTTTTGTATCTCATGCTAGCTGGTACCAGACTTAGCCAGCTTGCTGAAAACTGCAGGGCCAACAAATGTGTACTGAGCAAAAGGTGAACCGAGTCCTTCATTCCCCTTTCTCCTTCCAGTTGGCTGAAATGTAGTTCAACTGCTCACCTGCTGGATCTGGAGCACAGGATTATACTTGGAAAGCCCCAAAATATCCTGGAGCTCCCAAAGCCCAATTCCTGAGTTCTAGTAACACCCAGACACACACAACCACCACCACCACCACCACCAAAAACAGACAAAAATAATCTCGGAATCTAGCAATGAAAGATACAAAAAAAAAATGGCAATCTCAATCTAAATTTCTTAAAGTACTTTAAAGAGATTAAACTCATAATCTATCATTATATTTGTGAATTCACACTGAGTTTCCTTTTAATCTCATTCCCAATTGTTCTTGATCCTCCTCTAGTCTGAACTTCTCTAGCTCTCTGCCGAAAGCTCTTTTGGTCAGTACACTCTTCCAGGGTCTCTGGACCCCGCCTCACCCAACTGCTGCTCTCCATACTGACCTATGGCCTCACCCAGCCTGGGGCAACAGAGGCCACACCTTCTTTGCACCCCAGTTATTGGAGAAAGCTGGGTTCCCCCCTTCACCCCAGCCTCCACGTGCTTTTCTTACTCTTCTTTTTCCCCAGAAAGTAATTGTGGAGAAATTCTGAAATTCTTCACTCTGCAAATGTCCCTTGTTATCTCATGAGTTAGATGAGTCTTGTGAGAGCTTGGGAACTGTACCACTACTGAAGACAAAGTTTCTGAGGGAAAGACTGGTGTGCACTCTCAACAGCGGACTCACAAACAAACTATTGGGATACAGCTTAGTCATAAGCTTAGAGCTGTCTGGGTGTAGGCGGCTTTATGGTGTCCTACTCTGTTTAAGGGCTCACTGATGTGAAAAAAATTCAATCAAAATTAAAATTGTAGAAACACTTCCTATTTTCTGCTAAGTCATTGGTAGTTCTGTGAAGCTTGGGATATGGTATAAGTGAATGTTGCTTCTTCCAATGACTTCAAAGGGAGCCAAAGTCTCTTTTATAGAAGACTGAGTTATCTAGTACTGAGCCACAGGGAGGGGCCAAGTGAATTGAAAGAAATGAAATACAATACTATATTTGACTAGAAGCCAAGGAGGCATGGGGTAAAGTGTGCTGTGTTGGTCTGACCTGCTACAAGAGATCAGGTCTCTCCTAGGTTTTCATGCAGGTACTGGTGAGAGAAGGAAGCATCAGCCTTTCTGCTAAGAGTCACATCACTGCTGTTAGTGGCCAAGAACAACATTCTTCTGCTACCAAGACTCTGTGTATAAATGTAAGCTCCGTGGACGGCTTCCCTTACCCTCTCTGAGCTGAGGTCCCAGTAAGCAGGGACCGGAACTCCCTGGCTCCAGTCAGAGTCTGTGCTTAACCAGCTGCAGCAACTCAAGCACATGACCTAATGCCTCCCTGCCTTGGTTTCCTCACACACTGAAGATAGGCAGCACTTGGGCACCTTTGAGGACCCTGGTAGGATCTCTCTGGAAAATGCTGTCTCAGACACTGATGCCTGAGCCCACTCCTACACACAGCAGTGTCTCCCACGGTGGGCGTGGCCAGCAGTGTTTCATGCCTATAATCCCAGCATTCTGGGAGAATGAGGAAGGGAGCCCAACCTAAGCAACATAATGAGAGCTATTTCCAAGTAAGAAAAAAAAAAAAAGTAAATTAATAAAAAGAGACTTGGAATAGAGTTCAGTGTGAAGGCTCTGGGTTTAGTCCTTAGAACTACAAACAAGAACCAAAACCAGACAAGCCTGAGGACTACTCTTCTGCAGAGCCAAATAAATACAAGAGCTTCGGAAAAGCACTTTGGTGCTTACAAACTGTGACACAAATTAAAAGTGAGTTATCTTTTTATTTCTGTTAAACTGACCTTCACTGGTGCCTGGGACTGAAGGTGATCTTTGCCCTGGAGAATGTTGTAGACCAACAGCACACCATGTGGTAGAGATGCATGTATGTGGTGTTTTGTGAGTGTGGACCATAAAGTGTAACAGTCATGTCCCAGTGACCATCCTCATGGCTTCCTCTGTCTCCTTGGACTCGTTAATGACCACTGCTGTGCACAGACGGCCCTGCTTACGTGTCTGGGAACAAGAGTCACGCTGTGTCAGCCACTATGTCCCAGCATCCAGCCCTGGGAATGGAGAAAGCTAGTGAATCTGATGGGGCAAGAGGGAAGGTCACATCTTCTCAGAGAGCCTGCCAAGGGTCTCTCAGAGGAGCTCATCTTGTTCCTGAGCCTTGACAGAATGACAAACAACTTTATAAGAGCAGAGAGAGGTGGGGTGGGAAGCCCTGAGTGTGTGGCATGTTCTGGGAGTGTGGGCAGGCTCAGAGCCTGGATGGCAGGAGTGTAGTGTAGGATAAGCCACTGGGTGGGGCCTTGAATGCTACCCAGGCCCTTGACACCTCATTGTCCAAACTGGAGAGCAAAAGATACAAAAAGACATGAAGACATCTGCAGCCCTGCAGGGGATCCTCTTGGATGAACAACCCACATCTCCTCCCAGCTAATCCACATTGGTCTGGGAAGACCCAAGGGAGTCCAAGGTGCGGCCCTCGCAACCCCAGGGAAGGGCCCACACTCCCTTCTGATGCCCAGATGCTTAGAAGCAAATCCAGCCTTCCCCAGAGAGGATCAAGCCCCAGAAATTCCTGTGTCCCAAGAGCAGGAAGCCCACAACTCCTAGTGGGAATAAGAAGTCCCTTTCATAAGACCAGAGTTAAGAAGCTGTACGTGTCCCCTCCCTTAGGAGGTAGAATAGGAGACCCACAAATGCCCCAGCTTCCCAGAGCCATTGCTTTGCTTCTCTTCACCAAACCCCCATGGCCCATAGATGTCAGGGAGGTGATTTTCTCTAGATACCTGACTCGCACTCACTCGAGGTTTAGACCCTTTTATGGCATTAGTGTCCTACTGTTGCTGTAATAAATTACAAGAAGTTCAGGGTTAGGGCTTAAGACCACGTAATTTTATTATGTACAGTCTCAGAGCTCAGATGGTCAAAATGGATATTATAGGTCTGAAATCAAAGATTCAGTTCCTCTGAAATTTCTAGTTCATGCCTTCTAATTTCTACAGCCACCTTCGCTTTTGGTTCCATCCTTCCAACCTCTGTCACTATGGTCATATCTGGTGACTGATACTGTGACTCTTTTCATTCCATTAGACCCACCTGAACAATCAAGGGCAATCTCTGCATCTCAGTGTCATTAATGTACTTCACATCTGTAAAGTTCTTTGGTCATGTAAATGACATGAACACAAGGGACTGGAAAAGGGCCCTGCTTGGAGGGACTGTCATTCAGCTAACTACAGTTGTCTCAGCAGAAAAAGAGGCAGGAAGAGCTCTCCGGTTGGTCATTTCTGTAGAAGGTGTTACAAGTGCTGTTGGCCTTTAGCGAAGCAGTGGCAGGACAGGAAATGGAGTGGGGGGGCCAAATAGGAGCCAGGGCTAGGGGCAGCCACAGAAGGCTCATTTGGTGTCAAGTCAGAGGTGGGGACACCTATGGGACACAGAGAATGAGGCTGAGGCTCTCAGGTGTCTAAGACAAAGAAGGAAGGGGTGTGTACCACACACAGGTGTGTTTCGGAGAGGACGAAGTTTAGAAAGCACAGAACTTATAGAGAGGCAAAAAAGAAAATGGAAAGATCACAGAAATAACCCTCACCTGCACCTCTGTTAAGTGGTGCTTCTTTTCTGACCATGTCTTCTTTTTTATGTGTGGAGGGGGAGACCACTCTTCTGCCAGCTCTGTCTTCCAGTGGGTCACTTTCTTCCTTTGTCAAGGAAAGCTTTGTGTGCACAAGTGCCTGCCCTAGAACCAACACCAGGTCAGTGCTGGGGATGCGACACAGACCCTTGAGTCCTTCCATGGGGAGACAAGCAGGGTGGCCTAGACGCCTTGCTCTGCGGAGCCCACAGTGACACAGGAGGACCATCAGAGCCAGCCTACCACATGAGTATGTTGTGTCCTCTATTCACGGGGCTTTGCACTTGATAGTTTTTTCTTTGTTCATTGAACATTTTAAGATGTTGGTTAATTCTCCAAATGTGTGTAGCAGACAAAAATAAACACACAAATAAAGCAAGATGTATACATCTCCATAGGAAAAACAGAATAGAAGTTTGAAGTTGATCAAATAACTGCCTGGGCCCAACCCCCCGCCCGCCCACCCACAGCCTGGAATTGGGGCCTAGAATCTGGGCACCAGCCCCCGTGCCAGGCTCACAGCCCCAGCACAATGTGTTCATTTTCGCCTAAAACCAAGTTCAGCCTGGGAAGAAAAAGCTAAACCAAGGTTGCATGTTCCTATTCATTAGCCCAGCGTCTCATATAGTTGTGCTAGAGTTGAGGCTTTGTCTGACTTCCTACACTGAACGCCTCCTTTTTCTGATGCTAGAATTCTCAAAACTCCCATGGCTGTTGTAGGTGTGCAAGGCCACTCCGTGGGACAGTTTTGCCCCCAGCTCCATGACTCACCTGTGCTTGGGGACCTGGGTGAATGAACTGCAGGAAACTGGACAGCGAGCTGCAGGCCTCTCCTCATTTGCATTGTGATGAAGGCTTGCAGTGAACAGAAAGTAGAGGAGAAAGAGTTCATGCGTGTGAGGTGGTAGGGAAGGCTTGGAAGGCAGCGAAACCTTGAAGTCCAAAGAAAGGTACTGTTGATTTCTCAAAGAAAAATGAGTCATTGCCTGCTTAAGATCTATCTTTCCTGGACAGCCAGATAGCTCAACAGACTGAAGGGGTTAGGCAGACTCAGAGACTAGAATATGATCCCCGGCCCGCAGTGTCAGCCCCCCCGCCCCCTGTCCTGGCCCAGTATGCTGAGACAATGAATGAGACTGGGCATGGCGGTGAGTGCTTATAATCCCAGGAGGATCACTACGAGTCAGATCTGTATAGTGAGACCTGTAGACCCTGTACTACATACATAAGAAGAAAAACAAGATCTGTCTTTCCCTTTAGGTTACAAACATCACAGAAACCAGGAGGGCTAGGCCACCATTGCACATGGTTTTAGCCCCACGGAGCACTGGTCAGTACCTGGTAGGTTTGCTTCATGCTTGTTTATTGAATGAAAGATGTAGCTGGATAAAGGCAGAACAGAGGCACGAGCAAGGGATTCTTTTAAAAATGTGGATTGGTGAGTGCAGAAGGAAAAACTGAATTTATATATGTTAATGATGTTAATGTGCACAGGAATTAGGGGTTATTGGAAAGCATTTTCATGTAATAATTTGCTATTATGGTCTTGCCGTATGTAATCATATTTGTTTAATAGAAATATCTTTATGTAAGAACTACACACCATCAAAGTCTGTAGGGGAATAGGTGCACTTTATAATGGTTTTTGTGCTAGTCCGGGAATTAGAGAACGTCACATGGTTGATTTTCTGAACATTCTGTCACTTTTCTCATTGGCAAACATGATTTTGTAGTGAGCAAGTTAGTCCAGCCACCTTAGTAAGAGAGCTCCGTTACGTGAGAAACGAAGAAAAAGTCAAACTGAAGAGAAGTAGAAGGTGTGCTCTAACATGGCATGTTTTTAATTGGTTTACAAACATGGCCATAGGGTGGGAGAGGGCCAGCCCAACTGGAAATGGCTAGACATGAGGGAGAAGCTAGCTGCTAATCCAACCAAGACACAGAGCTGCTCTGGCACCAGGCAGGAGGCAGGCTGTGTGAGGTAAGCAGAGAATGGTTTTTGCTTTGTGTTGGAATATGCAGCATTTCGTCACATGACTGCAATTGGAGAAAGCCTGTCTGAGCTCTCTGACAAGTTTGTTCTTTCTTTTTCATTTCCATCATTCAACAGGCAGATCTTACCAGTAATTCCATTTTAATTTCCATCTTTCACTTCTTTTTGTTCATCCTGGTGTCAATGTGGTTTTAGCTTTTTGCCAAATAGGTTGCCTTTTCAAGATATTCAGGTGACACTGCCAGCCTTAGAAGGCTGAGGCAAGGATTGGCACCACCCCACTTCCCTTCTTTGGTTTCTATTCAGTTTCTCCTTTTTGCTCAAAGCCTTTAGAAGTGCACTTGCATATGTCTGGGACTTACAGAGTCCTACCTTTGCAATCTGTACTTGTGCATTAGTTTTCTGGAGCCATAACAAGAGACAAAATAGTGGCAAATAGCCACACTGGCACTAAAGTCCCATTTATTAGAACATTCTTAACATATAAATTCAGAAGCACTATTTGAACAAATACATATCTAAAGTTTGCACTTATCTATTGGAAATACCCAAGATAAGAGAAAGTAATGAATTCTATTGCAGGTATAAAAACTAAGGCTTGAATGAGGGTCACACCATCTTTAGGGAAATATTAATCATGATGTGCTAATTTTGAAAAACTGAAAGTCTATGTGTACCAATGTGGAGAAGAAAAAAAAATTTTTTTGAATCTCAAGATCTTTCTTATACTTTCTCAAAATCTGAAGTCAAAATACGTTCCCTAAATTTTTTTCCTCAATTGCTAAATGATTGTTGTGTTTTAAAATGCATATTCTAGCAAAGGCTAGTAGAAAGTTTAAAGGACTCATCCCTTGTAAAAGTCAAGAAGTGGGGCTGGGGAGCTAGCCCAGTAGAATAAGCGCCTGCCAGGCAAGTACAGGGCCCTGAGTTCAATCCCTGGCACTGCAAAAAAAAAAAAAAAAAAAAAAAAGTAAAGAAGTAAAGAAGTGACTCACCAACTCTTGCTTTCCACAATCTAAATAAATAAATATAAACCTGTTCCATGCCATAATCACCAAGTGCTCCATGGCACATGAGACAAGTGTCCAAATTTGCAGGAGCTACAGCCATATGAATTTCCTTCAGCCACCTTTGTCTTTGAATTGTCTACAAATTGCAGAAGGCCTCACTGACTGTGACCATGGGCAGAACACTCAGGGTGGCTATTCAAGTCTTTCAGACTCATCAGTGTTCTGGTGACACTCACCATGATGTTGGTGACACAGAATCTCTTGTGGTCACCAGCATTGTCTCTATGTGGTATTCCTGATGGGTATCCTAGGAGGCAGAGCTGGGTCCCTGTTCTAATTTCTGTCGTGGGGCTAGTGGTGCAGAGTTGAAAGTGATCCAGGAAGGACTAGGGTGAGTATGTCTGAGAGACTTGGTGGCTTCAAAGAGCATCCTTGTGTCTGCAGGTTCTCTCAGTGTTTGTATCCAAAGAATACGCGAAATAGAGATTTTTGCCGGGCATGGTGGCTCACGCCTGTAATCTCAGCACTTGGGAGGCTGAGGCGGGAGGATCGGTGCGAGTTCGAGACCAGTCTGGGCTACAAAAGTGAGCTCAAGGCCAGCCTCAACCGCATAGTGAGACCCTGCCTCAAAAAGACAAAAAACAAAACAAAACAAAAATAGAGAGATTTTTTCTTTAGGAAAGAGCTGAAATCAAACAACATCCGAATGTATCACATGCCTAATTCCTACAACATTTTAAACAGTATAATTATAAAAGATTCAAACATGAAGTAATAGATGCATACAAATTGGATGTTTCTTTCTGTTCACAGGTGGTGGTTCTAATTTTTATGGATTTAAATTCTAATAACTGAAGAACATGCTTTATGTATTTGTATTTATTGTAGCATTCAATAAGAAAATACCCCCATCACAACTGCAGTATGTGGTTATCCTATAATTCAGGATAAATTATATGTTAAATGTCATTTTCTGGCTATTTTAATCATACTTATGATTTGGGAAAGGTTTTGGCACTTTAGCTGGCCCTAATCTAACCTGCTCCCCTTATAGTAATGGAGTTGTACGGGAACACAGCCAAATCATAGGAGTTTCAACAGCACAAAACTAATAGTTGTCTCAGAGTTCTTTATAGAAGATGATTGCTGACTGGCCAAATGGTGGATTAAAGTGCTGCAAGCAGGTACGGGGGCTGGGGGTTCAATCCCTGGGCCTGCCATGCTAGCCCTGCCCCCAGGGCATGCTGAGAAGGCAACTGAGACTGGGCATGGTGGCACACGCCTGTGATCCCAGTGCTTGGGAGGCTGTAAACAGGTGGATCACTCAGAGTCTGATATAGTAGTGAGATCTTGAACACCCTGTAAACCTTTCCCTAAAATACAAAAAAAAAAAAAAAAAAAAAAAGATGATCGCCAACCCTTGACCTAAGTTATTAAAGTGCTATAATATTGATCCACATGTCATACAATACTGTTATACTATGTTTCGTATTGTTGAATTCATATAGTTGTATGCAAATAGGAATATTTATACATAGCTCTATATTCATACATACATATGCATGTACATACACACCTATGTAAATATATAAATAAACAAGTATATAGGCATATATAGATACACATGATATGTGTGGCTTTGCCTGTCCATATGTGTGTGTACATGGGTGCATATGTGGGTACGTGTTCAATTAATTGAGTTTTCTAGGTAGGCAATCGCCTTGGTAATTGCATCCTGTAATTATGCCTAAAAGCAAGTCAAGGCCAGCAGTCTTTTTTTTTTTTTTTTTTTTTTTGCGGGACCAGGGTTCAAACTCATGACCTTGCACTTGCCAGGCAGGCACTTGTGCCTGGGAGCTATCTCCCCAGCCCCGGCAGCAGTCTCCTTCTTGAGCAATACTGATTCTGTGTCGTGGAAGGGGCAAGTCATGCCTGATGAATGCACAGCAGTTATATCTTTTGTGTCTTTCTTGGGTCAATTTCTGAACAACAACAAAAATATCCATGCTTTTCAAGCGTGTTTATTGACCAGAGCTGAAAGCAGTGTCTCTCCTGCTGATCCACGAGGCTGAGCAGCAGCACTGAGGCCTCAGCATTACCCAGGGGAGCAAGGAGAAGGGCCAGCACAGGAGAAAATAGGAAAAACAGCACAGAAAAAAAACAGAGGATGGCTGTACCTAAGCATAAATGATTAGGCCAGCCGTGCTGACTAATTGAAGCCTGGGGGCAGAAAAGTGGCATTTATGATAAGGAAAATATAAAATGCCTCTCAAGTGAGGCCTTCATGCATTCCTTTCATAAATAGTTATTTGATACTTGGGAGGCTGAGACAGGAGGATAGGTGTGAGTTCGAGATCAGCCTGGGCTACAAAAGTGAGCTCAAGGCCAGTCTGAACTGCATAGTGAGACCCTGTCTCAAAAAGGCCAAAACAAAACAAAACAAAAAAAAGTTCTTTGAGTACTTCCTATGTGTTGGGCTGGACTAGGCTCAGGGGACACAGCAGGACTCAGGATGCAGCCTCCATCCTTAAGGACAGGACAGTGCCATGAGAAAGAGAGATGAGAGATGAGCGAGGTGACTGCTGAGTGCTTCCTGTGGCCAGCACAGAGCACTGTGGGAGGATGTCGCCCTCATGTTAAAGGCTTGGGGGTCAGGACAGGGCTTGTGGAGGAGGTAATCTCTACCTGAAAGTAAAGTGAAAGCGAAGTGCTCAAGCCAAAAGACACCAGTAAGAAGCTCCTCGGCTTGGGCAACTTATGTTATTTGGAGTTTTAATTTTGTACTTTTTAACTGTAGGAAAATACAAAAAAAGGTTTTAAGGATTCGTTCATAGTCTGTTTCATGCTACTATAATGGAATACCTGAGACTGGGTGATTTACA
Organism: Myocastor coypus; assembly: GCA_004027025.1. Classification (NCBI taxonomy): domain Eukaryota; kingdom Metazoa; phylum Chordata; class Mammalia; order Rodentia; family Myocastoridae; genus Myocastor; species Myocastor coypus. The sequence goes on from PVJA010021711.1 coordinate 27,708, forward strand.
AGGAACATAGAGTTTTTCATAGCAGTTCTTGAAACAAGGAATCCAAGGCCAAGATTATGTATGAATGATGACCTTCTTACAAGCTCACTTCCACAGCAGAAGGTGCAGAGGCCAGAGGCACATGCATACAAGAAGGAAGGAGATGAATTTTTGCAATGAAAAACTTACAATCACAGTATTGAGCTAATTGCCTCTTAAAGGTGCCACCTGTCAACACTGTCACATCAGGGATCAAGTTTTCAACACACAATTTTTCAAGATCACATTCATACGTTAACATGTGGGAACAAAGAGTTCAGACCTTTGTGGTTTAGAAATGCCACTCTATCTGCAGATTTAAGATTTGTTTGCAATATTAAAGATGCCATAGAAACATCTGGTTTTATAGTTACCAAAAACAACACTAAGAGGGGTTGTTAACTTTATGAAAAGTGATTCACAATATAAAATCCTGGTAAATGAAAAATACAATTGTAAATAGGTGCTTACATGTAGGTATATCTGGTGTTAAATTCCATTATTTCTAACTTGTCAAAACTCCTCTCCTGAGATTTTTCAAGTGACTGTTGAGATGCTCAAAGAATTATTTAAGCAAGTTGATGAACACATCAGGGGGTAAAAATTATAGGGGAAATTGGTCTCTATCCAAAACATAAGAAAACAGATTGAGAAAGTTAAGAGGAAAAAAACAAAGTGGGAAAAAAAGAAGACAGCCGTGTAAGGGTTGCAGCGGCTCCACATCTGCAAATCCCTGGGAGTGTGGCTCCCTCTGCCTGGCCCCTCCCTGCTGGACACATTCCCAGGCCAGACTGCTTGCCCGCAGTGTGCAAAGTATGCATCTGCCTTGCCTTTCCACTTTAGACTGCTTAGTGGCCCTGCAACTTGAGTATGAGCAAGAATCTCCCAGAAGACTTAAGGTTAGGGAATGGGGTAGGGGCAGGGGTTGCACTGAGAATATGCATCTCCAGTGCTGGTGAGTGGCTGAGCTTTGAGAGCCACTACCCTGGGCCAGTGCTTGTTTTTTCAATCTTTAATATACACAGCAGTCACTTGTGGATTTTATTAAAATACTACATCTAACAGTACTAGTGGCTCACAACAGGAGACAGTTTTACTCCCAGGGGACACCTGGACATGTCTGGACAGTTCAGGTTGTTATAAGTGGTGAGCAGGAGGGTGCTGGTTGATACTAGAACAGAGGGAGTGGTGGCACAGAAGGGCTTTCAAACATCTTGCAATGCAAACGAGCTTTGTACAACCCAGAGTTCCCCAGATCCAAATGTCACTTCTGTGACCGTCCAGTCTAAACCATATGATTCAGAGCCTGTGACCTTTTGCAGCTGCACATGGCAAGTATGCTGACTTTTCTCTGAGAGCAAGGTTTCATCCAGTATAGATCCTAAGGCAACGGTTCTCACCCTGTGGGTCACGACCCTGGCTGGGGTCGAACGACCAAAACACAGGGGTCACTTAAAGCCATCAGAAATCACGACTGTAGCAAAATTACAGTTTTGAAGTAGCCACCAAAATTATCTTTTGATTTGGGGTCACCGCAACATGAGGAACTGTATTGCAGGTAACGACATTAGAAAGGTTGAGAACCACTGAAGGCCTTTCCTCTCTCCCCTCACCACAACCCCACCCCAGCCCAGCTCACCCCTAAGTGCATAAAACAGGGTTTACTTCAGAGTGAGTGCACAGGAAAAGCTCCTTTCCGTTAGCTACCCAGAATCCCTCAGATGAGAGCTTCTCAGCCTTAAGTCTAGATTAGAACCATCTGGTGAGGTTTTGCAATGCATAGCCTGGCTTCCCACTAGGGAGAGATTCCGATCCCATTGTTCTGTGCTGTGGCCTGCACAGTGCAGGTTTATGGAGCTCTTCAGTTGCATCCAAGGAGCAGAGAAGGCTGGAAACCACCGGAACACAAGCTTGCACCAGAATCTGTGAGAGTCAGAGAGGACGTGTGCAGTCCTGGATCCTTGCACATGCCTGCAGCTGCAGCCAGCCTCATCCAAGACAAATTAGACTCATGATACGCCATTAATTTAGAAAGCACTTCCGTGGTTTCCCCGGGGGGCTGCGCATGGTGCCATGTTCTACAATCACGGGCTGTAAAGCTGCTAAGCACTGAGGACTATCTTCCAGGGCCTCTGATACAATGGCGAAGCCTCCAGTGAACAGCGCTGTAAGCGCTGCAGTGCTTACAAAGTGCCTGGGGCCCTGGTGAAAGGAGCAAGCAGCAGCTTGCCCCTCCCATACCCTGGGGACCTGTGGGTAAGAATTCCAGAGAACGTGGCATCTTGGCTGGGTATAGTTAGGGATAGTTAAGTGCAGGGGCAGAGCAGGGCAGGGTTAGACTAGCTGGTGTTTGAGGAAGCAGAGAAAGTGGAGAGGAGGAGGGAAGTGAGAGGGGCAGGGCTGAGACCTGGTCGAGCTATTCAAGGGCCTTGTGCTCCAGGATTTAGGCTATTTGGGCACAAAGGAGCCAGGGAACATTTGTAAGCAGAGAAGTGAGGGGGCTTCATATTCACCTGCATCCTGGCCTGTCTTGGAGCTGTCACTTAGCCCTGAGTCAGAGGTCACATGGGCCCTGTGATTTGTGCAAGGCTGCAACCCCGTGCCCTTCATGCCAAGTTCTCTGCCTTCCCACTGCTCAGGCGTTGAGTACACAGGGGGACAAACTGAGCAAAGGGGCAGAGCCCATGGCCACCTGTACACACTGCTCCTCCTCCGTGACCCTCCACAGACACCACTGCCCAGCCATGGCATGCTGCCCACTACGATGGCCTCTGCATGGCTTCTCTCCGTGACCCTTTCTCCCTTCTGTGGGGTCCTCTCCCTCGTGGACAGCCCTCCTGCTAAGGAAGCTCTCTAGCCCTAGCCCTAACCCTAAGCCAGCTGCCCCTCGTGGTCTCAGGGACCAAAGCTGTCCACAGACCCAGGGTCACACTGGCTCTTCTCACTGGCTGACAGTCAGGGTGCAAGGGATGCAGGAGGCTCCAGGAGTGGAAGCCAGGAGGGAGGAAGCCCTCCTGTGGGGTCAGGATTTCAGCTCCAGGAGCAAGTGCACATGAGGAGAGGAGCTGCTGAGAACCTTTCCAGTGGCGAGGTGCCTGGGGCCATGGGTCACACACGCCCAGCGATGGGGAGAGCCTGCCCCACCCCCTTTTCCAGGACCCAGAGTGCTGCCAGACAAGATGACCCAAGCCACATCCCAGCGCCCATGAGCACCCTGCCTGTCCCTCTGCCCACAGTCCTTTGAAGTCCTTTGTTCTCTCCTGAAATAAGAGCAGGACACAGCTACCAAGAGAGCTGTCAGAGCAAATAGGAGAAGGCTCGGGACCTCCATATACTGAGGGAGTCTCAGCATCTCGGTGTCTTTGTGACCCACAACATGCAGGGCCTAATGGAAGCAAAGTCCCACACTGCAATGTGCGCTAAGATGCGTCAAAGAAAAACACTCGGACCTTAAACTATTGCCCGACCTGACCCTTGGGTGGGGCCAGACCATGCTGGTTGACCAAGCACAAGCGTAGCCTCCATGCTGAACACCCTCCTTCCACTCCCATAACCACCTGCAGGATCCCTGGGGCCCCTGTCAGCCCCGTGTCTGCTCATGAGCACTCCCTGACAGGCAAGCCCCCCATGGTTCCCGGTTGTTCTCGGTCCAGAGTAACCTGCATTGCCACACCTCTGTCCAGGCTGACAGGTCCACGAAGACCAAGGCTCTCAGTCAGGGGGGTAGGGCTGCAAACCCGAGAGTGAGATGCCATTTAGCACCAAATCAGTTCCTACGGGGGCTCAGCAACAAATCACGTGATCCAATAGTCTATTAACATTTATTATAATTTAACAATATTAAATCAACCAAAAATTTAGAGAAAGTAACGTTTCCAAAAGGATCGTGCTCCACCATCTTTGGTCAGCTCTGACCTTGCACGGGGAATGCAGTCAAGAGGACACAATATGCTAATAGGACCTTGTTCACAACAAGAAAGTGCATGAAAACCTGGCTTGGGGCCTCAGATTATGAAGACCCCCAAGGGCTGGGGAGATAGCTCGGCAACACAAGCACCTGCCTGGCAAGTGCAAGGTTCTGAGTTCAATTCCAGTATCACTGGGGAAAAAAAAAGGTAGCTCCATAGAGACCCTAGATTTCAGGATGCATTCTCAGATCTGTGAAAGCACACACACATGCATGCACACGCACACACACATACACACTCATACATGCATACCCTTAGACTGTGCCTTGCACACACTAACCTTTTATTTGAAAACTAAGTCAAACAAGTAGCATCTTTATGTAAAAAGCAATTCAGCCTCCAAATAATACTCATTGCTAATGAAATTTTGCTAAATTGAATTTACTCATATACTAGTCAAGGCCTAGTCCTTGAAAAGAAATTTGTCAAAACACTTTAAGAACAATACATCTTCATGATTTTTTTTTTTTAACACAGTTCTCTAGTCCTTGAAAAGAAATTTGTCAAAACACTTTAAGAACAATACATCTTCATGATTTTTTTTTTTTTAACACAGTTCTGGTCAAAACAGAACATTAAATGCATTAATGTTTGTTGAACATGATCTGAAATATCTAAAAATACTCTATACCCCCAAGTGCAGAGTTTGAATTATGGCATATCAACAGAATTAAATGCTAAGACCTACTGCAGAGAATAATTAAGAAATTAAGTAGAAACATAATGCTTTTCTCAAGAAGAATTGTATTTGGCTGAAGTAACAATCTGATCACAGTAGCCTGAACAAAAATAGTTTATTTTTTCTCATAAAATAAATCCAATGTCTAGTGCTAATCCAGGGCCAGCATCTTGGCGATTCTCTTTCCCTCTTGGACCAGAGTGGCTGTGAAGCTCTGGCCACCACGCCTATGATCAATGAAAGAAGGGGGATCCAGGGCGGTCCCTTTGGTGATGAAAATGTGCTTTCTCAGTAGATATTTCTTCAGTGTCTGTGGCCAGAACTGGGTCACAGACATCCCCCCAGCTGGGAGGAAAGATGGCAACTGGGTCATTAGGATTGCTTTGCTGGGTTTCGTTAATGACTTGGGGCTGGGCACACAGCCACTTGGAACAAAACCTGGGTTCTCTTGGCAAACAAGGATGGAATGGATAGAAGGAAAACAGCTTTCTTTCTCAAAGCTGAGCCACAGAACTTCTCTACTCACAGCTGTGTAAAGTGTGTATATTTAAATAAGCTCTGGTCAGAGCAGAGATGCAGAACTAATTTTGCTTTGGTATGGGCTTAGGCCTATTTTTTCCAACATGTTCTATGACAACGTCACTGTCCGTGTTCCAAAGAGGGAGCAGCGCTTCACATCCACCACAACAGAAAAGGACTCCAAAAGTGCAGCGGTCGTTTTTAGACATGTGCGCCCTCACCAATACCTGGTTTTGGTGGCAAACAACTCCTTATTTAGGTGAAAATAGAATGCTGACAGGGCTAATTATATTTGCTCTCCAGATCCTGTTGTGCATTTGTGGGTGATTAACCCCAAACCTTCCATATGCAAATGTTTTATTTTCATTGATCAAACTTCCAGCCATGCCCTTGGCTTAGATCTGTCTGGTTCTTATGTGCCATTGTGTGTGTGTGTGTGTGTGTGTGTGTGTGTGTGTGTGTGAGTGTGTGTATGATTAAAGGCCAACTGGCTTTGCAGAAGGTGAGACAAGGCCTGGGAAAGACATGGGAAGAAGCCCAGCTGGTCTCTGGCCATGTGCTTCAAAGAGGAAATTCCTGCTTTGGTTGAAGGACTGCCTCCATGACCCGTAGAATTTCTTCCAATGCAGAATCGCATGCATATGAGCTAAGGTTGCTGTTATTTATTTACTAGAAATTCCAGATGTTTTGTCTTCCCCCAATGCTACTGGCTGGTCCTAAAAATCAGGTTGGCAACTTCTACTTTAAAAATTGAGTTGTTCTTCGCTAAGTCTGTGGGCAAACAGATGACATTTAGGGTCTCAGCATAAGAGCTAATAAATCAGAAACAATAGAAAACTCCCCCAGTGACGACGCTGTGAAATTCTTTTTTGTGGGCTACCCCTCCTCAGCTCCTTCTCCCACTGTGCTGCACCCTCAAGATTCCTCCAGCACCCCAACTGACCTCCAGCAGCAGCAACTACAAATTTCTTATGTGCCATCAGTTCCCTAAGCCTAGCAAATTTAGCTAATTCTTGTCCTTCAGAATCTAACTCTCATCTTTGTGCCATGTGGCTGAGGTGGTCATAATTAGTCTGCACTCAGGCAGCCCTGTTTCAGGTGGTGCATACCCGCTGAGACAGAAGCACCTTCCAGGTTAATTCCTTCCTCTCCAGGCGCCTGGAGGGAAGCTCAGGCTTGACTGTCTATCCTTAGCTGTCTTCTCCCCAAAGATGTCTTGATGGAGGCATTGAAAAATAAAGACCTTCACCTGCTAGCATTCAGTTTGCCTTATAGGATATTTAAGTTTGAATCACTGTCATTGTTTAAAAGTTGCGAATCTTCTAATGCTGTTTTTTTTTTCTATCACTATTTTGTATTGTTTAAAAAATAACAATTGTAAATTTTCACACATAAATCCCTATTTCAGACATCCCTTAAGAATCAGAAGATCCAGTGGCCCAGGCTGGCCTCTCTCTTGGGCTCCTCCAGTGAAGTGGAGAACACACCACTCTAGACAGGACAGGCTCTCTGGAGCCTTGGTCTCGCTGGTCCCCAAGGGCTGAGAAACTGCTGTCTGGACTCCCCTTATGTCTGCTTCTCTCATTTGCCTCTCTTGGCTTCTCAAAGCATCTGAGTTTTGCAGCTCTGATTTAAAAGCTACAGAGATCTCATTTTGCAGGGTGGGGCAGGACTGCAAAAGGCACATTTCCAGATGGAACTGTAAAATCATCCTCCTTCCATGCCTGGAGAGAGCCAGGCACAGTGGCACATACTTATAATCCCAGCTACTTGGGAGGCTGAGGCAAGACGATTTCAAGTTTGAGATCAGCCTGGGCAACTTGTGATACTGTCTTAAAGTAAGACTTGAAAATGCCTGGTGACACAGACCAGTGCTAAAGTACTTGCCGACTGTGTGTAAGTAAGGCTCTGGGTTTGAGTCTCAATACTAAAAAAAAAAAAAAAATCATTGGGAAAATAATGATTAGCCTATGAGCCTTGGAAAATATTTATCAAAGCATTAAAAACTCTTATCCTCAGAATATGGAAACATAAGAAAATAGTAAATTCAGTGTTTACTTAAAATGCTGCAACTTAAGGCACTAGAAGCATTGAGAAAGAACTTTTTTTTTCTTTTTTTTTTTTTTGTCTTTTTGAGACAGGGTCTCGCTATGCAGGTCAGGCTGGCCTTGAGCTCACTTTTATAGTCCAGGCTGGTTTCGAACTCACACCAAACATCCTGCCTCAGCCTCCCAAGTGCTGGGATTACAGGCGTGTGCTACCACGCC